>BSQZ01000141.1:385000-633500 GCA_033239005.1 Lamellibrachia satsuma
AGTCGTAGTCACATGTCGTTCTACTTACGAACCGGGGGGCGGGGGGGGACACGACATGTGTCGTTCTACTTACAGAAGGGTTAATATTAGCCGGCTGCGGATACCTCAGTCTTTGCATTGACACTAGTTCCGATGTAGGCCCTCATACGTTGTCCTTTACCGTAATATTTGCCGCGGACACATATGGTTCTAAGGTTCATATGGCCTACGGGGTTCTTGAGATCCACAATGTCCCCTGGATCCGCTACACTGATGCCATATGTGAATCTATGAAGATATGCTTATTAAATATAATGAAGTAAATGCAAGTCTTCCCACCTATTCTACTAAATATCCTTACCATAATGCATCCTTCGGAGATTCTTTTTTGACCACGGCTTTTTCTAGCATTTGATATTTTAATACTTCAACATATGTTACGGTGACATATATTTCAATTGTATTACATAATATTTCTATGAGTGAAGTGCAACTGTTTTTTTTTTTATTTCGTTAACACATTCATAGTTTGTCCACAACCTGTTTATGTCTACACCATAACGGAGGCCAACAATCGTGACAAATCAGAATCATTGTAAAGGTGCAAATGATTACTCGGTCAACTTGTAGACATAGCTAACATGTTGATTGAGCACCAAACTCAATTAAGTTTTTTTTAAAGTTTTGTATGGTTTCACAATGACATGCATTGTGCCACAGTGCAGTATTGCGTTGATGGATATGTTAACGTTTTGTCTGATTATAAGAAAACTGGACCATTAAACATTCTGAAACGTTTTCACAGTAACTGTCATCATCTCTTTGACGTGCTGAACAAGTTATGTAAAAATCACATGCCTCCAGCTCTTTTTAACGCCCCCATGTGCAGTGCCCGTGAATGTTTACAAAACTATCCATGTATTCATGCGCCCATGTGTCCCATACCAGAACAAATTCCATAAATCCCTCCGCCTATTAAAAACGCAAAAATGCACTATTTCACAGCCAATATGCCTGCTCAGTTGCACTTTTATCACGTAATTTCGTAACTACACATATCACAATGTAATACGCCCTACGTTCAGTTTTGATGGTCTGACATCTACAACTTCGCTCAGACCCACCGACTGACATGTCACATCACCCATTCGTGCCAGCTAGCAAAATTGCCAAACTGGGCCGAAAACCCGGATGTCAGCAAAAAGCGAATTTTGACAAGTCGCGACGCGGTATTAAATGCAACTATTTTAATGGGAGTGCAGCTAATTGTAGATATATTAATATCATTACTACCGTAATTCGATGATTCGCAGTGCTATTCCATATGAAAATATACCGTGGAATTACATGGTACACCATGGTATTACGTGGCACTAAACGGTATTCCATGGTATACCATGATATTACATGGTAAAGAGTGGTAGACCACGTATATATTGTGTATGGTAATTGTATGGTATACCATTATATCCCTGTTCCAAAACACCATGGCATAACATGGTTTCCATGGTATATCATGGCATATTACCATGGTTTCCCTGTTTCAAAATACCATGGCATACCATTGTTTCCATGGTATATCATGGTATTTTACCATGATTTACCTGTTTCAAAACAACATGGTATTTACTATGGACTACGATGGTATATTTTCGTAAGAGAATTTAAAAACTATTTATGTGCGTTGCCACAAACCATGACTTATGTTTCGCTTTAAATTACGCATATTCAGGGGATGACTCATGTATACATAATTTGGCAAGTCTAACTACTGCGGGATTTAGGCATGCCCTGCTAATATGTCTGGGATATGATCGGTTCAAAGGTCAGACGAAAAAAATGAGAAGCATTAATCAGCATAAAGACACACCTGTGATTTGCCATTGCTGTATTTCCTTGTGTGGAATATATTTCTTAAATAGCGAATATTTATTCGACTGAATGTAGTAACGAATCACTAAATTGGACATGATTAATAAACTAGCAAAATGATGCTGCCACCCCCACCCCCCCCCCATCAATACAGTAACTTCCACAGCCAAATTGCACGTGTAAATAGAATCGCATGTTTTGTTATAACGTCTCTTGTCTTCTACTCTGGCTGTCACTAGGGCGAAACAGAAAAGTGTGTGACCCTCGTGTTACTGATACAAAAGAAATACTGGCGGCGGTTCACAAATTGATAATTGATAACTTCAGTCCGCTTCAGATTCTGGGAGCCACAAAAGTCACCTCCGTGAAGTGGGCACTACGCCAGCACCCGAACATAATGTATCATGGCAAAACCGGTAAGTAACATTGTGTGTACGCGATAGCGAGCAATTTAGTTGCTCTTCTTTGTATCCTTTCTAGTGCATCTATATTCTTGTTACGATACGGCCTCCAAGCGTGCATACCGTATTTTACATGAGTCCTAACGTTTGCTTTTTACAAAGGCTTTTTTCCTTATATGTTATAATTCTCCTAATTAACCCAACCATTTGATGGCCGTTTGAAGCTGTAATGCCACACTGCTCTGAAACGTTCTTGTCAGCATTAATTGTTACTCCTTAGTCCTTTATTTTTTTTGTATATCGCAATTTGTATTTTACGTACATGTTCCCATGTCCTGTGCATTCATCTTGTAAATGGTTGTTCATCTCTATCACGTTTAACCTTTCTAAACACTTTCATGTCAGCCAAAATTGTCAGTACCTGTGCAACGCCTGACAACTCGGCTAGTAATTATTTTATATATTAACGATTCTCCGAGTATTTATTTCCAATTTTATGATGAACGCCGATGATACAAACCTCAACTTATGAAGAAAATGGAAAATTACATCTTCAATCAACAACAAATTTATTTTTTGTATGTATGTATGATTAACTTAACTAGTTAACATAGTATATTAATTGCCCCATGCCAGGAATGTATTCGTGTATGTGTGAATATGTGGGTGCGTGTGCGTGCGTGCGCTTGCATGCGTGCGTGCCTGTGTGTGAATGAGTATGAGTGTTTGTGTGTGCGTGATTATGTGCGTGCGTGTCTGCGTGTGTACGAGTGCGTATGCATGTGCGCGTGTACGTATGCACGTGTCCTGACACGCATGCAGTGATCACTAGTTGCACCACTTCAAACAGGTGTTGTAACTTATTTAGCGTAATTAGCAGCATCAGTGAAACTTACAAATCCCAAATCGTTGAAAAATTCATGTATATTTACATAACAACCTTAATTTACTTAATAACATACACACATTCTGTTGTAAAATAAGTGGTTCAAACTGACGGAGCACGCTGCTTCCATTGTTGGGTCACCTGCAAATTAATGGTAGCTGTAACTCAAAACCTGCAGGTGGCACTGTGTGTGTGTGTGTGTGTGTGTGTGTGTGTGTGTGTGTGTGTGTGTGTGTGTGTGCGTGTGCGTGTGCATAAATAGGAAGACTTCCTGTTTATAACTATGTATATAAACAGGAAGACTTCCTGGTCACGAAGGGAATAGTACATCAAATTAACAAACAGCGAAGAGATATGTGCTTACAGATTTATTAAGCTCCTTTTGAAATCGCGTTTGGTGGGAGAGAGCACATACGTCGTACTGATAAAAACAACCACCTCGTTAAAGATACCAGCCACCTATGCAAAGCGGACCAATTCATCCGTGGACAGTGGTCCATTTTACACAAGGCCTACATGGCGACGTGCCCACACTCGCCTCCAGAGCACCACAATTCTTCTGGCAGATCGACCAATTGAAACGTAGATTTTTTGGCAGTTGCCGTGTTAAGGGGAGACACCCCAGATGGATAGGACTTTTTTATTACCTAGCTAATACAATTAATTGCCTGAACTGCAGTGTGGGTCATACTGAGTAAAACATATATGGACAATTTGTCTGCCAGACCGTCGTTTCCATGGCAACAAGATGGCCGCCAAATAGGACAAATATAGCATAGTTTGGAAGCACTGTAACTCCTCCAGTAATGCAGGTATCAATGTAATTCTTTCAGTTTCTCATTTACTACAAGGATGGAAGGCGACAGTGGAAAAAGAGACGTTAGGGAAAGGGAGTAGATAACCAGGAGACAAGAGAGAGAAATGACGTGTTGTCAGGCGAGATTCAGATGGACAATATGGCACAAAGTGACACAACTGCAGAACAAAATATGACAGACGGGAACCGACGAAATAGCTATACTGAAGTAGTGATAGAGGTTGCTGCGAGGAAAGCGAGTGCGCTTGTGGGGGACTCTACAGGTAGACAGAGAGACAAAACACTGAATAAGGGTGAAGACGTGGTAGTTTGTTTCCCATAAGCATGAATAAAGGATGGTAATGGGTGGAGAAAGCCATGGGTATTGACAAGGGAGGTTACTTTTTTGGTGCATGTGCGCATAAATAGCGCAGAGAGGGAGGTCACACAGTGCATAAAAACAGGCAGTTTAGCAAGTCGCTAAAGCAGGTACGGGTTGGGCAGATGATTCTGTCAGTGACTCTACCAGTATTGAAAGGTAGGGGTAGGCAGGGGTGTGCAGGGGTAGGCAGGGGTGTGCAGGGGTAAGCAGGGGTGTGCAGGGGTAGGCAGTGGTGTGCAGGTTAGGCAGCGGTGTGCAGGGGTATCCAGGGGTAGGCAGGGGTGTGCAGGGGTAGGCAGTGGTGTGCAGGTTAGGCAGGGGTAGGCAAGGGTGTGCATGGGTATGTAGGGGTAGGCAGGGGTGTGCAGGGGTAGGCAGTGGTGTGCATATTAGGCAGGGGTAGGCAGAGGTATGCATGGGTATGTAGGGGTAGGCATGGTAGGCGGGGTGTGCAGGGGTAGGCAAGGGTGTGCATGGGTATGCAGGGGTAGGCAGGGCAGGCAGGGTTGTGCAGGGGTAGGCAGGGGTGTGCAGTGGTAAGCAGGGGTAGGCAGGGGTGTGCAGGGGTAGGCAGTGGTGTGCAGGTTAGGCAGGGGTAGGCAGCGGTGTGCAGGGGTATGCATGGGTAGGCAGGGGTGTGCAGGGGTAGACAGTGGTGTGCAGGTTAGGCAGGGGTAGGCAGGGGTGTGCATGGGTATGTAGGGGTAGGCAGGGTAGGCAGGGGTGTGCAGGGGTAGGCAGGGGTGAGCAGGGGTAGGCAGGGGCAAGGTTTAGCCATATCGAAATTGCTGGTGGATGGCAATCAACACATTAGTTCAAGAGCTATGTGGGAAGAGGGAGATGGATTCGTATAGTTGTGGGGTTGCTTTGTTGAGAGGGCAGACATGTTTGTGAGGAATGGGTTCCATCTATGTGGAAATACGTCTGCAGTTATTGCAGATTTAATAAGATTGAACAAAATTGCAATCCAAAAGTACAAGTTCCAGACGGTATGTGGACAAGGAAGCCATTGGCTTATCGAGAGTCCAACAATGTAGTTGTGGACTGGAACGACGGCAGATATATATTTAGACGGCAATCACGTTGCAAATATATGCAGCGAGTCGTACAGACGGAGCATGCAACAGACACAAAGGTGATTTTTGTCAGGAGACACGGGGGTCGGACGACCCCCTTCGTTCCTGCCGTGGCTGAGGATTTATCCTTGCACATGGTACGTCACTGAATGTCTGCGCGATTTGTTTTTTACTCGTTTCACACAAAAAACCGCACTAGCGTAGGAAGTTTTTCCATGGGAAATTTGACGTAATAAAAACAAGACATTTTCCTTGTCATAAAGCTCGCATTACGCTTATCAAAGAAGTACTTTATTTTTTTGGTTTAGATTGACTGAAGCATATAATTTATCAGATTAAATATAACTGCAAGGAACAAGGAAAGATTGTTCAAATTTGTTTTGCAACTGTGTGTGTCCAACGAAGTGTGCAAATGTATGCGGGTCGCGGTCGCAGGCGGGTCGACTCGTGTATGCTGGGCTTTGAATCAGAGCTTTATCCCGGTTAAAAAAACACTCCACTTAAAAAAAAACATACTTAATATTAGTGTGCCGTCGTGACAAGTTGTCCCTTTTTCACCACCAGATCAGCTGTGCGTTTCAATATGATTCCATGAAAAGCCTGTATATAATATATACAGTCTTTTCATGGAATCATCATTATTATCCTGGAACGTTTAACGTATACACGGACGCCTAGTTTGCTTCCGTACTTCCCCTTCCCTCTCCTCTACTCTCCAGCTTCAGTGCTCAACTTTATTGTTTAAATGTAGTATTTGACAAAGCGTTCCTGCTCCCTGGCCATGTAGTGTACCTCTCTTTGTGTCTTACGTGCCCCGTGGCGTGCACGACTGGCTACCGAATTACGTTCCTGCTCCCTGGCCATGTAGTTACCTCTCTTTGTGTCTTACGTGCCCCGTGGCGTGCACGACTGGCTACCGAATTACGTTCCTGCTCCCTGGCCATGTAGTTACCTCTCTTTGTGTGTTACGTGCCCCGTAGGGTGCACGACTGGCTACCGAATTACGTTCCTGCTCCCTGGCCATGTAGTTACCTCTCTTTGTGTCTTACGTGCCCCGTGGCGTGCACGACTGGCTACCGAATTACGTTCCTGCTCCCTGGCCATGTAGTTACCTCTCTTTGTGTGTTACGTGCCCCGTAGGGTGCACGACTGACTACCGAATTACGTTCCTGCTCCCTGGCCATGTAGTGTCCCTCTCTTTGCTTCTTACGTGCCCCGTAGCGTGCACGACTGGCTACCGAATTACGTTCCTGCTCCCTGGCCATGTAGTGTCCCTCTCTTTGTGTCTTACGTGCCCCGTAGCGTGCACGACTGACTACCGAATTACGTTCCTGCTCCCTGGCCATGTAGTGTCCCTCTCTTTGCTTCTTACGTGCCCCGTAACGTGCACGACTGGCTACCGAATTACGCGGCATTTTGTGCGAAACCTACAGGAAATATTAAAACTCTCATTGACATAAATGCGGTAATAAAAATGGATACGGAATAAAAAAACGGAACCAGCAGGACTCGGTGCAAGCAATCCTGCACACATCCTGCTAACATGAAATGATACGTTGCATACGAAGCACGTGTAAGATATGCTCTATGCACAATTCCGAGAATGTAATCACTATAAAATAGATTGCCTCTGGCAAGTGAAAACACGTTTCAGCCAAACTAGTGTTGCTGAAGGTTACGTGAATCACGTTACACTATATCCATGGACAAAGGACACACGTGTATCATTAAGTCTACATATTAAATGGGTTCACCTGCACAGATATATTCGACAGATGTCTTCACAACATGGTTACGCACATGAATCTCACCAATCATTCAATAGTTCCATGTTTAGCAACTACATGAAAAATAATCACCCGCATCTAGAAATGTGCCACGCTATTCATTCTAGATATACCGTCACAAAATCCAGAGTAGTTTGAACACACAAATAAATACGACATTTAGATAGCACCATAATCACCTAGTGCTCTGTGGCCCAGTACAATAATCTACAAATTAATATAAACAGTTAAAATAATGAACACAGTTATATTAAAGACAATATAACTAAACAGTATACATATAATTAAATAAATAAAGTAATAAATTAAATAAAGGCAAATACAACTCAAAATATAGGCGGCATTGAAAAAAAATTGAATTAAAGTATACACGGATTTGAACAAAATGAATCAAATTAAGGCAGTTAGTGTAATGGTCCATCATGTATAGGGAGACCTAGGCTACTTGTATACAGGGGCAAGTTGTTACAGAGTCGTTTTACGAAAACATAGCACGCGTTTAGAGATAACATCAACAGTAGTTGGTTGAAAGTCCACCAGGAGACATACTGTCCGAAAATCGGGAGTTGAAAAGACGAAATTAACGAGGTGTGGACACAACCGCCTAAATCTTATTTGCCCACATAATATCATCCCAGACAGCCACTTTTTAGGTTTCGTGAATGAAACTTGAAACATGTCTACTATATAGTATAAGGGGTTATGCCAAGTAGAAGTTAAACTGAAAAAAAACCCAGAATTTGTTATCGCCCACGTGCATTCGACTGCAAAAATAGTGTTTGTAGCAAGCTGTTACAACTGTAGTAACCTTCGGGCGCCTCGAGGCGATGACTCAGACAGCGAGTTTTGTGTTGACAATGAATGAAAGAACAAAACTTTTTAACTACGACGCGTGAACGCTTTTTTCACTTGTGAAGCATGGCGCACTGGTTTATGACCAGTACTGTTAATGCTAGCAGCGTCGAGCAAAATTAATAAGTATCTCATACGGGCGGGTTACTCATAAATGAAAAATCGCTGGACTCTCGTGGCTTCCATGTTCGTTTATCATCTGGGTGTTTTGTCTTGGATGGCGATCTTGTTAAGTCATGTGAATTTTTTGTGGCATTACCCTATTTGAGCAATTAATAAATGTTGTACTATTCTTTGAAATGTGGACGTTTGTGCGCGTGTGTGTACGTTGTGTATCATTCAATCAAGTAGAAATCGCATTACACACACACGCACACGCACAAACACACACACACGCACGCACGCACATACGCACGCACCCACGCACGCACGCACGCACACACACACACAGTGTATGAGTGCTTAAATGTGTGCGTGTGTGTTTGCTTGCATTTCAGTCAATGTTCCTGTACGCGGGTTGTACTTGCAAGGCGTGCCGACATATCTAAGGCGTGACAAACAATACAAACAACAGCCAATAGAATCGTTTTCGCATAACGTCACCCGTTTCCCGGGTAATCCCAGTGTATGAAACAACCACGACACGGGGCAACACAAAACGTTTAAATTGAAAAGGTCGTACCACCAGTTCGCATGTCTTCCTCGTTTTACCCGAATGAGTCATATCGTTGTCACCTTAGCCACATCACTCCAGAATAGACATTTGTCTATCAGCAGAGGACGTCATCATTGTGCGCCGCTTAATTCAGTCCAGGTGTGACTGCTCAGTTCTGATCTTCTCCAGGGTTGTTCCTAGCTGTTCTGGTCAGTGTTCTCCAACCACTTTTGTCTTGGTCGTCCTCTGCGTTGTTTCTCGTCCACATTAGTATTCAATGCCACTTAACTGATGAGAGCAGGTGGTACGTTTTTAACTTCGTCAAAAAACACCTCAGCTGGTTGTCTCTGATCGCACTGGCTAAGGAAGATAATTTAATGCTCTTACATAGATATTCATTCGTGAGTTTGTCTAGTTTAGTTACACCGTTAATCATTAGAACCAATGTCATACAAGTTACAGTTAGTTTGAACATCTAATGTAGATTTGATTAAAACAAGGATATGAATTTGAATATCTTCTTCTTATTTTAATTCAAATATATTTGTACCTCCCGATTTCGTTTAATTCCTAATGACGATATACTCCGTTTACAGATAATGCCAAACCTTTATTTAGGAAACGCCTGTTATGTGTTTTTTTGGGAAAAAATCCACTATTGTTTCATTTCAAACACAGACCACGCAATGAGTCATATGTCCTTTTAGATCGCAAATGCTTTCTGGCGTAGATGCTATCTGGAGGTACGCAAAAGTCAGCACTCGTGAAAACATGTTGTCCAAAATCTAGTGTCAACAACGCTCTTGCAGGTGGCTTATTTGAATATGAATGTGAAGTTGGACTTTTGCATATCGTATATCGCCGCCAGGAGGAGACGCACGTATTCTGTACGTGTGCGAGTTTTCCTTATTCCCTATTAGTGTGATGAGTCGTGACTATTTGCAACGAGTCCAACTCAACGCATTTGATTCAGTTTTTCAAAAAACATGAACGCTTGCTTTGAATATTTCAATGTGGTCAGTCGAAATACAAGCAAATCAATGTCACATTTTTATTATTTCGGAATTCATGCCCCTGTTGGCTTATCTTTTGTAGAATTATCCTTCACAGAGTATTCGCTACGTGTGTTTTCGGCTACTGTTCCAAGTTACGTAAAAGCCAAAGGCCAAGATGGCAAGTGGACAAGGAAGCCATTCATTTATAGTACTCTGTGAGAAAGAGTAATTCCTGATATCCAATCTACACTGATCCTTTAGTAATTTTACCTCATGCCATCTAATGCTACTCTCTATCTAACCATTTTTCTATCAATATTTTCATACCCATTAAATATCTTACAAACTTCAATATGATCTTCTCTTAACCTACTTGTCTCTAGGGTTGTTAAACCACGTCCTTTCAGGCATTCTTCATAACTAAGGTCTCTCAGCTCTGGAATAATTTTAGTTTGCTCTCCTCTGTATGCGTTCATGGGAATATATATCCTTCTGACGATATGATCTCCACGTTTGTATACAATATTCTAAATGAGGTCTAATTATTGCTTTGTGCAAAGGTCAGCATGACCTCGCTTTTAAGAATCCATGTTGAGATGAATTTAATAATCTATGCCTAATAAGGAAGTCCATTATAGTATTATGGTATTTAATTAACCTTTCTAACAATTTACAAATCACTGATGTTAAACTCACTGTTCTGTAGTTCTCTAATTTATTTCTCGAACCCTTTTTAAATAATGGTATGATGTTTGTTTGTTTCCATTGAAAAGGAACAACTCCCTCTTTTAATGACAAGTTGAACACTTTTGCAAGTGGTATACTGATTTGTTCTACTGTTTCCACTAGTAGTTTTTGGAGGAATGCCATCAACTCCCGGTGATTTATTATCCTTCATTGCCTTTATTTTTTTAGCTACCATTTCTGGAGTTACAATTAACTGCCCTAAATAGTCATATTTAGTTTCCTGAAATTTAACATCTGGAACTGGTAATGAGCTAATATTCTCTCTGAACTGAAGTAACCATTTATGTCGTCCGCCATTACAAACACTTGTGATATTATATTTCCAGCACTGTCTTCTGGGGGTCCTGCCTTGTCTCGTGCGTTTCGTTTACTCCTGACATATGTATAAAAAACACTTGCTGTCATTTTATATGTTTATCTACTAGTTTTTGCTCATAGTTTCTTTTAGATTGTCTAATTTCAGTCGTCTTTATAATTTGCATAGACTTCATCCTTTCTGGTACGCCTATAAACCCACCATATAGTTTGCTTGAACAATATTTCTCTAATAGATTATTTTGACAAGTATTTCTTTCTAGACTGTTTCCTTGTTTTTTCAAGGGAACACATTAATCGGTGACTTTCAATAACCGTCATCTGCCCTCACCTGCCGTCACCTACCGTCACCTGTCGTCACTTACCGTCACCTGTCGTCACCTCCCGTCACCTGCCGTCCATTGCGAATGTAATGTAATAACTGCAAATTACCTTCTATGAACTACCAAGATATCCCATCCGGGGTATAGATTTTACAAGTCAGAACAACAGACACTGCATGCATCCCACGTGCCTTCGTAGGCATTGAACTAACCAGGCTAGACAGTGCGTTAATTTATATGAGCTCATGACGTTTCATGGGATATAAAGATGTATTCAATAACCTTGTCGTGCAGTGGAAAACTTGGCATTGGTCTGTTTTCTATTTCTTATATTTTATTATTTAGTTCTCAAGTTCAAAATGATAAAGAAACATAAAAAGTGTTTCCGCAATGTAACTTCCTAAACGCGCAGAGCGATGCTTGTCTACGGGTGATGTCAGACAACAACGATCCTATTGGTTGTTGTACGCCTCCGTGCAAGATCATTGGCTAAAACGAAACACGTGGTATTCGTCAGTAATTCCCCTTCCCAGCTATATTTTCCATAAAAAGCCGCATCAACGATGCTTTGCGCACAAGGTAAAACAGAAGAACGAAGAAATAGTTTCAGCGATAGCTGGCGATGTCGTCTAACGTCTGAAGATTATTTCGGCCGGAAAAATCAACATGAGCGCGTGAGTAAAACAGTAGTTTGTACTGCTTTTTATCAAACATGATTTATAAAATAAAATTATATTCAGTAGTGATTAATTCATGTATTTGAAGTAATTGAAGTAATTTTGTAATATTTAACAAGATTGTCATCCAATGTCCATATTGCAAGCAGCCAAGGTAGCCATTGGTTTTTCGTTAGCCCAAATGCATGGCTAACCTTTGTCAGAAATATATGTTTTAAACATATTTACCCGTCATTGGTGTAGATCACAATAATTACGAATACTATATTTACAACGAACTCCGATGGAACCCTATTTCCGCTGTACTAAAAGCGCCGCTTATGCGAATCAACCGCTTACTAGAATATCAAATTGTTCTGGCCTCACATTGGTGTAGATCACAATAATTATGTTTACCATAATTACAATGGACTCCGCTCAGTAGAACCGCGGATAACAGAATCAGCCGTTTAGTATAAACAAACATCTTTGAGATGGAGCCCTATTCCCGCTGTATGAAAATGCGCCGTTTATGCGTTCGAAACAGTTCTTCAACAAAACTCCTGTGACATGAGTTATCAAGATTATTTGACATGCCCGACGGACCTTTCTGCTGTAACATATTTTGGTGCGTTGGACAGAGTGTCGACGCTCCGATGGTCCACGACTGGTTCCTCTATTGCACATTACGTGGGGTTTGTATTTCCCCGGTGGATGGATCTAGGCCCTAGGGTTTTATTGCATCGAGCAGAAGACGCGGTTCCAACCTCGCATTCGCGGGTCGTGCACTAAGTGTCGTCAATTAAAATTAATTGTAGCGCATTTTACATAAAAAAAACACGGTTGGGTTGTTTATAACAAATTACAGTCACACCCGTATTTTGAAAACATTCCAGCAGTGTTTCGCGTCAAACAAAAAAGAGATTGAGACAATGACAGAGAAACCACGCGACACCCACTATCTACATCTTTGTTTGGGTTTATTGCATCAAGCAGAAGACGCGCAGTTCCAACTTCGTACACGTGTCGTCAATTAAAATTAATTTTAGTGTATTTTATATAAAACACGGGTGTGTTGTTAATAACGAACTACAGTCACACCTGCATTCTGAGACCATTCCAGCAGTGTTTCGCGTCCAAAAATAATGCGAACGCGGGAAAGAGACAAAGCAGAGTTGCGGCGCGAAACCTGCTGTCGGCAACGCCTGATTGGATTAATCTTATCGGCTCTCGCCGAAGGTTATTAATTTGAACACAAATACATTCATGCGTGTCGTCTATCACACACATGTGTATCGTATGAAACTTATTCTTATTCTTTGTTAGTGTGATTTCTTCACGATTAGGCCCACCTTCAGTATCCCACTGGGTTCATTGTTATTCCCTCCTCTTTGCGTTCAAGGCGTCAGTGAAACGGACGATTAGTTACAACACGCAGGCACGCACGCACGAGCAAGCACGCACGTGCTCACGCAACATTCACGCAAGCGCGCGGTTTGAGAAAGGTTGAGAATTTAGTATCACCAACCAGCCATACAAGTTTTGCCTACCTTCTGGGCAGCCTAGCAGATTGATGCGCTTTCATCCGAGAGCTCCCATCATAGTGTTTTGTGAAGGAGCAACGCTCGCTTTGTCAGTAGTTGACACTATCCGATTCGGTCATTTATCTTCGTGATTGTTCGGCTTGTCATCGATCGCAGCGTGGCAAGTCTCGTTCCTCTGAGCACGCAACGCGTTGAATTGTTATTCATCTTTCGGACGAAACAGTATCTGATTCGGTCCAAGATCTTTATAATTATTAATGGTCACTTCCGGCTCTGTAGTTGATAATTGTATCATGGACGAAACGAGTTCATTCTTCCGGGTAGAAATTACTGCGCGAAAGCAGCTGTTCATTGTTATAAGTCTTCCAATGGAATCCCATCACTGTCTATATCCACGTACTCATTTATACAGCGGAGTGAACTGTGGCAATGCGGCATGAACAAAATAGGCTAAGCTTCGAAACAGTAGCAAAAGAATTCGAACATCGCAGTTGAGAGTAGGACGTTGTAACACTATTCCACATCACTGCACAAATGTAGCCATGTAGCCAGCTGCCCCCACTAAATGTCATTGCAACATGTTACCGCAGCAACCTATATGAACGATCTGAAAGCCGCAACTAAAATCCAGCACTCACGTTTGCCTTCCGTAATTGAAGTCGCGATCCAAGGCAGTGTCGAGAAAGGAGCATTGTTAGTTGATATCCTGCCCGGCTTCTTGAGATTGACGAGGTCTACGGAGAAGCTATTGGGTGCACTGTCTGTACGGGGTATTAGGTGAATAGGTTACGGTCTGGTAGTTCTTGTAAATACCAGACTACATGGTTGACGCGCCGAAGTGGCAGCGTGAACGTAAACTCGAAGCGGCGCGTCGCAGCGATAAGGTCATTTCTACATAAATAGACAATAATTATCAACCCACGTGACATGGTTGTTTAGTTGGAAACGTAAACATCGTGTAATTGTCCTTTTACGCGTGCGTGAATGTAATAACTTATTATGATCAGTATCAGATTGGAAGTAACAAACCACCACCAACAACAACAGCACCACCACCACCTCCATCACCATCACCACCACCAACAACACCACCATCAACGACAACAACACCGCCGCCACCACCACCACCACCATATCCACCACCACCAACACCACCACCACCCCCACCACCAACACCACCAACAACGGCAACAACACCACCACGACCACCTCCACCTCCATCACTACCACCACCACCACCACCACCACCACCACCACCACCACCACCACCACCACAACCACCACCACCACCACCAACACCACCAACACCACCAACAACAACAACACCACCAACAACAACTAATGCATAACTGAACTGTGCATGGTGAGAAGAAGCGGCTCCACACGTCATACGTATGTTTTAACGAGACTTAATTTAGTGTATTTAGCTAGTTTTTCACAGAGTTTCAAATGTGACAACGACAACATTTCTGTTCCTAGCACCCCGGCTATGTCGTCCCAGCAGAAGATTGCCATCGTTGGCATTGGATGCCGCTTCGCCGGGGGAGTTGACAACGTTGAAGAATTCTGGAAAGTAAGAACACATTTTTTCTCCATAACCAGCTGACGAGGTCACAGGTAACTGGCTTGAACGAGCGTGTTATTTTACTACACGACTCGTGGCGTCACAGCAAAATCATAGTTGTGTTATTATGCAGTTTACTGTCTGGGAGCAAGACGTTCAATCAAGCAGTCATTTTGTCGTCTGCATTTTCCGATTCGGTAGTGATATGAGAATATCGAGTCTACTCCGTTCTATGGTCGTTGGCTTCCTTTTTCAGCGATATTTGCGTTTGAACCTTTTTTTGTTAGTGATTTGCAAAATGACTTTTGTGTTAAAAATGTGTACAACGGCTGATGAAACTTGAGTGCCGTTGCGAACAAGAAAGAGGAGTACTAGATGAACCAGGTTAAATAATTAGGAAGAAGGAAATTCCCTTGCTGGATCTGAAATAAAGGAAGGTATAATGTATCATAACTAATTAATTGCTTATGCCAGGAAGGTACAATTTCGCCGTGTTAATCTGTATATTCAGTAGTTTACTACTACCAATTATCAAATTTCAACTCCACTAAGAAAAGCGTATATGTTATCAATATGTATTGATCACTGGTGTGCGGATATGTATATAGGCACAGGTATGTGCAAATATACATCGCGTATTTCAGGCCTATGCGGCAGATCAGAATACGAACAGCAATTATAATTGTTAAGCTGCAGAACAACATACAGCTTGTTAGCTATATACATGAGTATTATTTGGTGGTCAAATGCGCACATATACATAATATAAACATAACCAGCTGTAGATTATTATAATTCATTGGCCTAACTTTGGTGAAGTGGGTGAGAGATATTGGTCTGTCTCAACTAAAGTGCACACGGAAAGCCATGCGACGAAGAAAACCTAAACGACACACTATATAAACACTTCAAGATACACGAACCTTTAACCTACATAAACTATTATGTTACAAGTTTACTGACTTTAATACATCCAACCTCAAAATCCCACCTCCCACCTATTTTTAGGCCAACCCCCCTGTTTAATGTGTGCGTCGAACTTTAGCGCACATAACGCATTTATGATGTCAAATCACAATTATTGGGTAGTTAATATATCGCGGAAAAAGGAAGCCAACGACCATAGAACGGAGTAGACTCGATATTCTCATATCACTACTGAATCGGAAAATGCAGACGACAAAATGACTGCTTGAATTAACGTTTTGCTCCCAGACAGTGAACACTGTTATAGCACGACTATGATTTTTTACATCGCAAAACGCTTTTTGTTACGATAAAGGGTATACACTGAGACATCCCATTGTTCTGTGAATCAAATAATATTAATATATTACATGGAACAGTACATATTTTACACGTCCATTGATCTATGTTTCAATGCACTCAATTTGAAAAAAAGTCATTTTAACAGAAGCCTAAAATATGCTTAGGGAGGTTCAGTTAGAAAAATTCTCAAGGATTGTATACTGGCTTTTGTATACTGTTTTGAGCACCCACTGGAACATGGGTTAGCTGATGAGTATCCACATATACGTAACATCTACGTCACGCCGTCACGTAATGTAAATTAACTTACTATAGTGGGGCATATCCGCACACGACTGGGGCATATCCGCACACGACTGGGGCACATCTGCACATGACTGGGGCATATCCGCACACGACTGGGGCATATCCGCACTGGCCTATGCGGATATGCACCAAACAACCGACGGGGGAAGATTGTAAATATTCCCGCATACGCGGTCAATGGCGGTAAAGTTTATGTATCAATATATGCATGAGTTATGTATCAATGTATGTATAAAATTACATTACATTCTGCAATTTTTTTGTTTTATTTATAATTTGTTACCGACGTAAAGGAATTCAATTCGCGAGTTCAAGTGTTCGATGCATGAGTTAGATATCACCGTAGAACACAGATTTGAAGCCAAATACTACGCGGTTTTGTTAATAATAAAGTATTCGGACATGCCTCAACGTGCTTACATGCTCCACATTCCCCTGTCCAGCAAGACGGAACGTTTTGTAAAACGAGTGGTGTAATTTTATGCATTATGTACCCACTTTTTATAGAAAATCTAACCATAATTTGTGGCTGAAAAATGGCGCGACTTCATTAAAAAGAAGACGATTATTTGAAGAAAAAACCGACAACAACGACCAACATGTACAAAAAAGACGATCCCCTTTTCAAGTCAGGAAACAAGGCTACGGTGTGTGTTGTAAGTGTCGCAAGTTGTGAATCACAAGGCCACAATGACTGGCATGAGCCATTGGGTTCACGTTGCGAAAGCAGCAGAAAAAGTCATAAATTTATACAAATAACCTGTCAGCTACTATTGCGACATATTGTATTGTTGTATGACGCAAGCAAGCGGACTGCTTGAATGGTATTATGTGTTGTGTGTTACAAAGTCACTAGACCAAGACAAAACCAATATATTAGCGCCCCCACACACTGGTACTGGGAGTGTCTGGCCGCCTACGCACAGGCAGTGACGCAAGTTGCTAATCACAAAGGGACCTTAAGGTGGCCGAGTATCTTGCAATCTGCGCATCGATCTGCGCATCACAAATGTATAGAGTAGTTTGAAATAGGTTAAATTGTCATAAGGTATAACGTGAATACAGCGTTCGACAGTTGAGCCCCAAAAGAAATCATTTCGACTTGTCCACTTTATTTGGTTTGAGACTCATAACCATCCTTCGCGTACATTTCCAAAAACAAATTGCCAGCGGAGACGACCTGAATGTGTTACCTTGTAATTGAATTCTACGTTTGAACTCTGCCTCAAGTAACAATATAGGCCGTCGATGTTCAACAATACAGTAGAATCTCGGTTACTAGCGGCAGGCATATCAACATTATAGATCTCCACTAACATAACAAAGGATGCTGACTCGGACTGTTCAGAGACAATCGCAGGAACGCTTCTTTTATTCACGTTTACAAAAAAACATTGATTGTCGTGAACTTTGACGTTGACATATGGCATCTTTTTATAAAGAAAATCTCGCTTGGCAGGTGCCATTTTTAACTCGCCCCACAACATTTGGGCAAAGGGATTGTTTCTTCAAATGAGAGCGACGATTAACAGGCACTGAGAAAGGCCACAGAAACGCGTTTCCCAACCAATGACGTACACGATTACAACAAATAGAGATCAACCGCAGTACCAACATTTTCTAACTATGTCAAGGTTAAAAATATTTAGTCTGATAGATCGGCGGTAATAGCTATTCTGCCGCCGACAACATTCGTCGAATCACAATTCAAACAATTTTATTATGAAAACATATCATCCTGTAAAAAGAAAAAAATCCGTCTTTTATTTTTATTTTACCCGTCGTCGTAAAACATTTGCCCGTCTTGAAGACGGGCAGACAATTCCCTGGCTAAGGACCTGCTGACAGCTACTGTAGCGACATAGTGCATTGCTGTATGACAGTATAATTGCAACCCGGTCTCTTATTTGACGGAAGCAAGCGGACTACTTGAACGGTTTTATGTGTTGTGTGTTACAAAGTTACTAGACCAAGACAAAACCAATGTATTAGCGCACCCAGACACCGGTACTGGGAATGTCTGGCCGCCTACGTACAGTCAGTGACGCACGTTACTAATCACAAAGGGACCTTAACTTGGCCGAGTACCCTGCAGTCTGCGCATCGATCTGCGTATCATTGTTAGGACAACGATTAAATCAGCAAAACATTTATTTTGTCGATTGAAACTACATCCATGATGCCAGCAGTAAACACAAATTATACATTTATTTGTAAAAGAATCTCAATAAGAACCGAAACCATTATAAATTAAACGTTATACATGTGGCGCCTCTCACGGATAAGCGGGATAACTTTTTGTTCAGAGTGTGATTTCAAAATAGCAAAACCTAAATTTTTGTCCGCATTTCGTGAATTTTTGTATGTGCGCAGAAATAAATAGTACCATTTTGACCAACTTTTACTGAAATGCCATTAATCATTGTAACAAAAATATGGAGTTTGATAACAATTTTGTTATTTTTTATCGGGACCCTCGTGTTATTATTGATAACGATCATAATACAGTATTTTGATAATTTTGCTGGAGACGTAGCTGTTACTATGTTAGATATTTCAAAAATGTGCAAGCAACCCCCCAACTTGTTTGGCCTTTGGGGGTTTTTGGGGTCTAACATTTTAAGATTCATTACTTTTATTTCAGGATAATTGGCCACCTTAAGTCGTTAACTTTGCCATATATTATTGTGCTGTACCCGGTAACACGCAATTATGCAAACAAAATCAATGTTTAACTATGCTACAGAAACGAGTGATAAGGCAGTTTTGTGATGCCAAGACAATAAACCATAGATCTGTGGTATTTTATAATATGTACTTTCATAAAGTGCTAGATGTAGTGGAATAAAAAACGCTATTATCATGTTTCCTAGGAATCGGCGGAAATTACTTTATTTTTATTATTTATTAACTTATTTATTATTTTTAGTAATTGTCCTAAACACTCTTTTATGATATGGACATTTTAGTTATTTCTTTATTTTATTTATTTATCTTATTTATTAGTTAACTTTTAAAAACTCTCATGGTGCATTTTGTGGGATGGCATAAGCGAAACACACGTGATTTCACGTCCGCCACGCAAAAATGCATTTACCAATAATAATAATATTATTATTATTCTTATTATATTTAAGACATTTCACAATTTGTTGCCATGAATGTACAACAGTTTCTCTGCATATATGATTTTTTATTCAACCCGACAGGAATGTAATTTTAGACAGAACTATGCAAATACCATTTTGTAAGGTATGTTTATATTAATTAAAGGAGTAGAACTTTGGAATGCCCTCAATAGTGCATTGACGAGTTGCAGAAATGTTAAACAATTCATTAAATATTATACAGATAAAGTATTGAATAGTTTGAAAATTTTTAGATTGTCATGAACTATAACGTGATCACCTTACAACGTCTGACGGTTGAGACCAAAGAGAAAACATTTGGACTTATAAACATCATTCGCGCACATTGGGGATTTAAAAATAAACAAATTGCCACCGAAGACGACCTGAATGTGCTACCATATATTTGAACTCGACGCTTCAACTCAACAGGCGCTGTCTGAGGGTCGCGACTGCAGCAGTCCGCTGCCACAGGACCGCTTCGACGTCGCCTCCTTCTATCACCCGGACCTGAAAAAGACCGGAAAGTTGTACTGTGAACGCGGCGGCTTCCTCAAGCATGACGTACTCAAGTTCGACCGGCAGTTCTTCAAGATGCCGCCAGGTAATTGCATAGGCCGTCGATGTTCGAGACTGACTCTTATTTAACGCTTCCCCAGTAAATGCAAGTTGCGTAATTTATGTGTTGTAGATTAAATACTGAACAATCAAAGTCGTAATTTATCAAATCTACATATGAAAACAGGAATAAGAACACTCCTATTATCGTGGTGATTTCTTCTTAACTGTAAACTAAACGACTGTCAAATAAAACCGTTTAAATTATGCGTTCCGACAGTAATGTTATCATACCTCAAATAGAAACTGTAAGAGAGAGAGAGAGAGAGAGAGAGAGAGAGAGAGAGAGAGAGAGAGAGAGAGAGAGAGAGAGAGAGAGAGAGAGAGAGAAAGAGAGAGAAGAGAAGAGAGAGAGGGAGAACTGTGATGAAAAATGCGATGATAATGAATGTTAGAAATCGATGTGTTGTTTTGTGTTTCAGACGAGGCGGAACATTTGGACCCACAAGTTCGTCTTCTGCTGGAGGTGACGCAGGAGGCGTTCGAAGATGCAGGACTGCCGTCCAGGTCGATAAAAGGATCCAAAACAGGTTCGATTACATCAAAACATTCGAAGCTGACGCCGCTATTATAATGAGTGTCGCTGTGCTATTGCAGTTGATGGTTGAATTATAATTGATATTCTGTCTTGTGTGAGATTCGAAGCAGTTTTGTCGTAATTTTCTTGAGGCATACTACTGGTTATATTTTCTTCGTATGTGTCCATCAACATAAATGATTACAATGTTTTTCTTTTACGATGATATTGATGTAAGTCAAGTGCAGCAGTTCAAGATGGCATCCTCCATGATTTGCACACTCGGGTCAATGAAAGCCAAAGATGTTCAAATTAAACATCGAATGTACAGTTTCCAAGTGGACTGAAGTGAAGTATTATGCTCTAACCGCTTTTGCTTAATTATTTCATTCGCATAGCAAGGAAATGTATGAAAGTCGGCTTTTCGGATGTCGTCACATGTGTCATTTTGAAAGTCGGCTCTACTTATGTCGTCACATGTGTCATTTTGAAAGTCGGCTCTACTTATATCGTCACATGTGTCATTTTGAAAGTCGGCTCTTTTTATGTCGTCACATGTGTCATTTTGAAAGTCGGCTAAACGTATGTCGTCACATGTATCATTTTGAAAGTCGGCTCTACCTATGTCGCCACATGTGTCATTGTAGGTGTGTTCATGGGTGTCACAGCGTGCGAATACCAATCACTCCGTGCGTCACCAGTGAGTCAGATCTCACAGTACACAAACTCAGGTAAACCATGTTCACAGGTTCTTCCTCGATAGTTTCGCTCGGCTCGATTCATATTCATTTCGCCAAATTTGTTCTACGTTTTGTTTGGAGGGGGGTTCACAGGTTCTTCATCCGTTGTTTCGCTCGGTTCGCTTTAGCTTAATTTCGTAATGGTTTTTTGTTTTAGAGGAATAATCGCTATAATTATTAGCAACTCATATAATTAAGATGAGGATATTATTTACCCGATTTATCAGATTGCCACTCAAGCCAAAATGCTCAGTAATGCACGTGGACATGGCAGCCACCGGCTAATCTTATTACAAGCATTTGTCATTTATGGCCCACCCTAGGAAAAATATGTCCATTCCATTGTTAAACGTACTCAAACTTCTAGCATTTACACTGTCAGCAAACACCGCGTATCTTACCACGCATCGTCATCTGTGAGAACAAATGTCTCGTAACATCGTCATCTATGAGAACAAGTGTCTCATAACATCTTGGAATTATATAAATAATCAATGATATCTATTAATCCATATATGAAGTAGTACACGTTAAAGGATGTTTCCACATTTAGCGTTAATAGTAATTTAACAAGTTCAACATTAGCTAAGAAAATCACATCACTATCTTAGCCGCATAATAACTCTCATGCCAAATATGTTATATCTATGCCTCAAAAAGAAATATTATCACGTTTACTGATCACGTTTACTGATTACAGGTACAAACAGCTGCATGGTGTCGAACCGCATCTCGTATGAGTACGACCTGAACGGGCCCAGTTTCAGCGTCGACACGGCTTGTTCGTCGTCCCTCTACACGACGCATCTGGCATGCGAGGCAATCCGTCGTGGCGAGTGCAACATGGCGTTGGCAGGCGGCGTCAACCTACTTCTCATGCCCAACACCTTCATCGGCTTCTGTCAAGCAGGTAACTAACCAACGCAAAACACTGATTATCGCCCACAATTTTGTGCGTCACTCTTCTTGGCAAATGGTACTTATCAAAGACAAATCTTATCCTATCATGATCGAACTATTGTTGGCGCGTAATAACTCATTGATGGAACACAGGAAATAACCTATATATATATATGTCTACACTCCTACCACATATCATACTAAATATAGCAAATGTAAACATTTTATGTAATTGCACCAAGGTAGTTACTAAATGCTGTCACTTTGGCATCACTTGAAATAATTATAATTGGGATGCTGGTTCTTATTAAAATCACGACCATCATGTTGAACATCGTTTGTCCGGCATATATTTGATTTTACCTAAGTTATACTCGTTTCTAGGAATGCTGGCTCCGGATGGACGCTGCAAGAGCTTCGACGCTTCTGCCGACGGCTACTCGCGGGGAGAAGGTGCAGGAGTGATTGTCCTGAAGCCATTAGAACGTGCCCTAGCTGACAGCGACCGCATCTACGCCGTCATCCGTGGAGGGGCTCTCACCAACGATGGCCATACACCGGGCATTGCCAACCCTAGCTACGATGCCCAGGTAGAGTTGGTGCGAAGGGCGTGCGCGAATGCCGCAGTTGCTTACGCAGACATCCCGTACGTTGAGGCTCACGGAACGGGCACACAGGTCGGCGACACGACCGAGGCGAATGCTCTCGGTCAGACGATCGGTACAGCGCGAAAGAGCCGAGACACTCCTCTGTACATCGGTTCGGTGAAGTCCAACATCTCCCATTGCGAGGGCTCGGCTGGGATTGCCGGAGTGATCAAGACAGCCTTGGCGCTCCAACACCGTCAAATCCCGCCTGTCGTTCACTTCAGGCGCGGCAACGAGAAGATAAAATTTGACGAGTACAACCTGAAGGTTCCGCAGAAGTTGGAGCCGTGGCCGAACAAAGACAAAGCCCTGGCCGGGGTTAGCTCGTTCGGTTTCGGAGGCGCCAATGCACATCTTGTTCTAGAAGGCATCTCAGTTGACTCCGTCAATTCTTCTGCACTAAGGAAAGAACGGAAGATGGCATTCGTGAAACCTTTAGTGATTTCTGCCCAAACGAAGGAGGGGCTGACTGAAAACGCAACCAGATGGATCTCTCATCTCCAGAAGAGCGAGGAAAGTTTCCATGACATCTTGTCGACGGCCGCACTGAGACGCCAGCACTATGGCCATAGGGTCGGTATCTTGTGTCGGTCGAGAGAGGACGCCATCGCCGGACTAGAGGCGTTCGTTGACGGCAGTGAGAGAACGCGTTACGTCGACGGCCATGTGTCAGACACTCAGGCCGGCTCTGCGAGTCGCCTCGTGTTTGTCTTCAACGGCATGGGCACTCAGTGGTTCGGCATGGGACAAGCGCTGCTCCAGGCAGAGCCCGTGTTTCGGGAAACCATCTTGGTAAGTGACAAGTTGCAGTCAACAAGGGTGTGTAACTAAATTGTAAATATAAAATAAATCGTAAATATACAGCATGCTTTGCTTGTGTCATTATTATTAAGGTTTAATGTAAAATACGTATGAGTTGTTTTGGAAGCACACACGCAGATACGTACGCACGCACGCACGCACGCACAAACACACACACACACACACACACACACACACACACACACACACACATACATACACACAGAGACACACGTGCGCGCATATAATAATTGATAAGGTTGGTACTTCAGAAATTCGACAAAGTACTGAAGACTCTCAAGTGCAGCTGGTCGGTGATGGAGCAGCTTGAGAACAGCCAGTTCAAAGAACGCATCCACGAAACTGGTAAGATATTGCAATAGTGGTGGTGGTTGTGATTGCGGCGAGGCGACTGCTGCTGACGTTATCTAGCAGTAGCAGTAGCTGCAGCAGCAGCGGCAGTGGCACTGGGAGTGGTAGTGGTGGTGACCTATCATAGTGGTAGTGACAGTGGCAGTGCCAGTGGTAGTGATTGTGCCAGTGGTATTGATAGTGGTAGTAGTTGTTAGTAATAGTGGTAATGGCAGTTGTAGTGATAGTGGCAGTTATAGTGGTAGTGTTAGTAGTTGAAGCAGCACCAACAGCAGCAGTAGTAGAAATAACGTATCGTCATGTTACCGAAACGATAACTTATGTTATATATTTCCTGCAGAATACGCCCAGCCAACCATCTGCGCCGTACAGATGGCATTGACGGAGCTGCTCAAGAAGTATGACGTCATTCCCGATGTCGTCATCGGCCACAGCGTGGGCGAGGTGGCAGCGGCGTACGCATGCGCCAAGTTGTCCTTCCAGAACGCGGTCTACGTCATCTACGAGCGAGCGCGAGCGTTGAAGATGACGAGCGGTTCTGGTACAATGCTGGCTGCTAGAGTGTCGCAGCAGGAGGCGGAGGAAATCCGCGCGACAAACGAAGCCGTCTTCGCCAAAGTCGACATTGCCGCCGTCAACAGCGCATCACAGACGGTGCTGTCCGGCAGGCGAGATGCCCTTGAAGCTTTCGCTGACGTCCTGCGTGAGAAGGGCGTTCGAAATACGTTTCTGAACGTTCAGAACGCATTCCACAGTTCCCAACAAGAGCCGTTACGTAAGCATGTGCACAAAAAGTTTGCCAAGTTGCATCGCAGCCGCACGGACACGGACGCGCCCAGCATTGCCATGATATCGACAGTGACGACAGACTACGTGAGCTCGGAGCAGGTAAACAGCGCCGACTACTGGTGGCGCAACATCCGTTACATGGTTCACTTCAAGGACGCCATCGAGAGACTGCTGACGGACGGCTACTCCCACTTCGTCGAAATCGGTGCGCACCCAGCGTTGATGTCCGTCATTCGTGACGTCATTGCGTCTTCCAAAGAGAAGCCAAAGAAGTTCTCTGTGATGCCGACGTTGAGACGAAAAGATGACCCAACAAGCTCGATCGACGGCCAGTTTCACATCATGTCGACGCTACTGCAATTGTTCTGTGAACAAGATCACAACAGTCTGCCGGTAGTGTTCCATGACCAGTATCGCGTGGTATCGCTGCCCACGTACACGTGGCAGCGGGGAGAGTGCGGACAGTATCCATCGTTACCTAAGGAGCTTAACTTATTCCCGATTCACCCACTTCTGGGTCGGAAGATTCCAATTCCGACATTTGCCGAAGAGGGTGTCTCTCGCAAGATCACGTGGCACCAGCCGGCTGCATCAATTGCTAAGACTCCGTGGGTTGGTGATCACGTGATCCAAGGCGCGATAGTGATGCCCGCTGTCGGCTATACGGACATGATGCTGGAAATTGCAAAAGGGCTACAAGACGGAGACGGTAGATTGCGCCTGCGCAACCTAAGCTTCCGGAAGTTCCTTTTCTTCCCGACACAAGGAGATGTGGAACTTCTGACGACGGCATCGAGCGAGCCCGGAAGTGACGAGAAGCTGTGGTCGGTTGGAGTGTGGAGCAGGTCTTCTTCTGCTGAGTGGATGCTGCATGCCAGCGGACAGATCGACTTGAGAGGCGAAGACCTTGACGAAGACGACCAACCAGTGACGATCTCCCGCGGCAGCACGCTTATGCGACTACCGGTCGAGAAACTGCGACATCGCTGCATGCACGAGACGAGTGTCGAGTACCAAGAAGTCTTCGACAACGGGTTTCAGCTTGGCACGTCTTTCCAAAACAACAAAACGATCTGCATCAGCGACGACGCAACAGAGGCGCTTGTGTACGCAGACGCGGCGAAAGAAATAATCCATGACTTCCAGAGCTACGCCTACCACCCGGCCTTATTCGACAGTCTCCTGCAAGGATACATCCTGATGGTGCTTTTTGGAGGAAAGATGATAGCAGGGAGACGCAACGAACCTTTCCACTACTCCACAGAAGTGCCATACAGTTTTGGCGAGGTGGGTTGTCTTACTACTCTACAGGCACATTTTGAAACCTGCGACGCTTCCTTGTGCGTCCATATGAAAGGTTAAAGGTGCGTTCACACAAGCGTGGCGTCGTGTCGTTCGTGTGAACGGGTCTTTAACAGCAAACATTGTGGTAAAGTTGTGTTTTCCATTCGATATTTGCATGAACGCATGCATTGTTTAATCGTGTGGGAAACAACCGCACAAGTGGCGTTTTTGTTTTACTAAAACGTTTCTATCTAAATGTGTTACTGTCTTTCGCTATGTTTGACTAACTTCTGAAGAAATTCTATAATGATTCCATATAGTATAGCTTCCTTTTACATCCGATTCGGTTATGTGTGACTTCAATTTTGTTTCTCATACTATGTTGCCGTGAGTGTGTGCGTTTTCGTTTGATTAAAATCATCGTCTCTAAATTGGCCGATTTCATACATTTCTATTATTGATGTGATGATGACCAACCTAACTTTCTTAGGGCGTTTGTAAATCAATGCACTTTTGTGTACGTCTTTGTGGGAATCCCTTTGTCGGATAATTTAACTATTATGCGTTGAAACAAATATTACTCGCAACTGCTTAGCCAAGAACGGACATATGGCAAATGCATTGTAAAAACAAAACATTTTACGATCTCAAATAATCAGATATTTAAAAAACCATAAAAACAAAATGGTTATACACATATCATTTATTCTTTCCAGGTGGAGTTGTACGGCGAGCCGACGGAGAAGATGGTGATGCACATCAAGTCGTACGTGACAGACGGAATCACGTACAGCGATATACGCGTCGCAGACGTTGCCAATAACATTGTCTTCTGCGTGCTGACTAGAGTCCGCTTTGACCCTTTGCCCGATGCTAACAACAACAATGCCCTGCACACGTGGTCATTGTCGTGGCACCCCTTCCACATTAGTCGGCGGACTCGTGACATGGGGCCCTATGTAGACAAAGTAGTGGTTGTCTGCGACAAGGAAAAGGACGCGAACCAAATGGCGGAAGCGATGAAGAACGAAGGCGCCTCTCAAGTGCGGTGGGTGTCTACTCGGCAACTTGATGAGCTGCCGAAGAAATGTCACCAGCTGACGCCAAATGACGCTGTTGTGTTTTATCTGGACCCGACGGAAGAGGATTGCGGCCAGATGGATGCTGACGCGTTTGCAAGAGCCATCGATGACACCTGTATTATAGCAACATCAGTTCTGCTCAAGATCAAAGAGGCTTTTCCCGACAGCCCTCCAAAGGTATGGATGGTGACTCGTGGAGCTGCCTACGTTCAAACCGGGGATATCCCTCGACCTTGTCTGAATACCGTCCACTCGGTGGCGCTGACAGCAGTTCACGAGTTCTACCTAAATCCGACATCCAGTGTCGATCTCTCGCAGGATATGGATCTCGCGGGAGACGCCGCCATCTTGGCGAGACTTGTCGTACCTCCTTTGCTGCCTGAGAACGAATTCGCCATCAGACCAACAGATGACGGAGAAACTAAGATTGTGGTACGTCGTCTCACAAAATCGCTCGCCTCCAACATGAAATCGACGTCGGTGCCATGGAAACTGCCTCTAGATGGCGATGCCGTCAGAGTAATCGAAGCACAAGAAGAAATCAATAGCGACTTTCATCGCCCTGAAGTAGACATCAACGTAGAAGCCTTCAGTGTTGTCGTTGTGGACGGTGCGACAAAGGCCGTGGTGTGCGGCATCGTTGACGCTGGCCACCCAGAGGTACAGTTCGTGAAACCGGGCGATAAAGTGGTCGCTCTGTGTGAAGGTGTTCTCAAGACGAAGATACGCCTATCGCCACGAGAGGTTGTCCGAGTGCCCTCAAACGTAGGCGGATCTGATGCCGTGTTGAGTAAGCTGAACAGTTTCCTGCCGGGGCTCTATCTATGCAACGGTGGCGACATCTTGCGACCAGAGTCGAAACTAGCGATTTACACACAGAAGACTTCAGATGAACAAAGTTCCACGTTGATGGAAGTCCTGCGTCACCAGGGACACGCTGTGACTTTGTTCACAAAGAAAACGTTAAAGGGGAAAGACGTACATGGACCTGCCGAAGTCTTCGACGCTCTCATTGCTCTCGAAGCAGAGAGTTTGACGGATGCAGCCGCAGAGGGACTGCTCTGTTCAGTGCGCAAGTTCGGAACGGTTGTTATGTACATGACAGACGACAAGGAGGCGGTGCCAAGTCGAGGAACACTTCTTCGCAACAAGCGCCTCGTGCTGCTCAGCAACAGCGCCATCTGGCAGCCAGACGAATTTTCGACATTGGCGACGCGAATGTTCGCCATATTGGAAGATTCCGACCAGAAAGCTTTGCCGCAGTTCGATACCCGCGCCGCTTCGCGTCGTAATCAAGAACTATCCGTCACCATCGGCCAACATTACAGCGATGTTGAGAAAGGAAAGATAGTGACCGTCATAGATGGCAAATGTCCGGTGCCTCTCTCATTCGACGGAAATCGATTCCATCCAAACAGCAATGCAATCTACATAGTCACTGGTGGCATGAAAGGCTTCGGCATGGCGACCGTCAAATGGCTCTTTTCAAAGGGCGTCAAACACGTGGCTATCATCGGGCGCAGTGAAGCCACACCAGAACAGAAGAGCGACATCGCGGCCCTGGAAGAAGCCGGCTGTCACATCTACGCATTCAAAGCGGACGTGTCGAACTACAAGAGAATGGAGGTGGTCATTGACCATCTGCAGCGGAAGCCTCACCCGATCGAAGGCATCTTCCACAGCGCGGTAGTGTTCCGCGATGGCTGGATGACGGAGATGTCTCATGACGATTGGATGGACGTCATGATGCCCAAAGCCTACGGATGCCTCGTCTTACACCAGCTGTCGCTGCGCAAGAGCCTGCCACTTCAGCACTTCGTTACTTACTCATCGATCGTTGGACTGGTCGGCAATGCGACTCAGGCCAACTACTGCGTGTCGAACGCGTTCCTGCTGAGCTTGGGGGACCTCCGTCGTTCACTAGGTCTGCCGAGCAGCGTCGCTTGCTTCGGAGTCATCAACTCTACTGGCTTCGCCTATCGTAACGAGCTCGTCGTCATGTATGACAAGAAAGGGATGTACTCGGTATCTCCGAAACATGCTCTCGACGCAGTCGCGACGATGCTGAGCTTAGAAATAGACCACCTCGGGGTCACAGCCGCGTTCGACAGCAAGAAATTTGCAGAGGCTTTTCGAGGCGCAATGGCACAGAACGATAAGGTTGCAGGCGGATTTCTGTCGCGTTTCAAGAACATCTTGGAGGGCGTGACACTAGGAAACGCCGACGGGAAAGCGTTGACGGATCGCATTCGCGAGGCAACGCCAGACGAAGGAAAAGCAATGGTAATGGCTGAACTCACGTCGTCCCTGGCGAAACTTCTCGGGATCAAAGAAGCGGATGTGTCCGTAGACTCATCGCCTGTCAACCTCGGCGTCGATTCTCTCATGGCGACCGACCTCAGCAACAACATAATAAACGTTTTCGACATCCAATTTTTGCCCGTAGAATTGTTGAATGACAAAACTACGTTGCTATCCGTCAGCCATTCGATCTACGCCAAGGTGTTGCAGGGCCATGGGACAGAGATGGGGAGTTCGAATGCAGAAACAGATGTCGAAAGCGAAATGACGCAGATACGGCCCACATGGGTACAGAAGGTCAACACCCCTGACAAAGTTCATGCACAGATCGTGTGCTTCCCGCCGAACGGCGGTGGCGCCACCAACTTTCGGAACTGGCCGACATACTTGGAGAAGCAGGGATGCGAGATGTTCGTTGTTCAGCCGCCCGGCTGGGAGGCGAGGTTCACCGAGACGCCAGTCGACGACCTGCAAGAGATGATAGTGTCTGTGAGTCGCGAGTTGGTTCCGCTGCTCAAGCCCGACCGCTTTATCTTCTACGGCCACAGCTTGGGGGCGCTACTGGCATTCGAGAGTGCTCACTACCTGCACGCGAAGCACAAGCTGTGTCCGAGACACCTGTACGTGGCCGCGTGGTCAGCGCCGACAATCCCATACCAGCACCCCCCGAACGTGCCTATTGATGTATTCGAACCCTCCACGCCGACGCATGTACTCACGTCTTACGTTCCTCGCTTCACCTACCTCGACCCGCGACTGGCTTCCAATCCTACCATCATGAAGCGACTGAAGCCGTGTCTGGCTGCAGGTGTAAAGATGTGTAGCGCCTACACCTACAACCACGCCGACCGACTGCCGTGCAACATCACGGCGTTTAGCGGTAGCAACGACTTGTTTGCTCCATCCAGCAACATGGCTGGCTGGGCCAATATGGCCGACCGGAAGTACAAGTACCGCAGCAAGGTCTACCGCGGCGCACACATGTTCCTGCAGGACCCGGATGTCAGCAAGACGGTTGTGTCCAAAATAAAGGCAAATTTGAACAAGGCATAGCACAATTAATAGTTTCAATACTAAAGCCATGAAATATGATCAAGTGAGAGGATGTGCACGTGCATACTCGACGACGTTTACTTTCTACATAATGATACGAGTAAACTGTATTGCGTAGCAGTAGTACGACCACGTGACAAACTATCTTATTACGAATAGCGATTTCCCATTCGCAATTATGTAAGAATATTTGGACAGGAAATATGACTTTATATACTAGCGGTTGATATGTCTCACATGTTTGTGAGTTTGGTGCTGGAATCATTCGATAACTATGCACATGTTAATCATCATTATGACATTTTCTTCATAACTGTATGCACACGTTATATATATATATATATATATATATATATATATATATATATATATATATATATATATATATATATATAAATAAGTACCAGTCACTGTATATACATACAGGCAGAAACAAAACATTATTATTATTATTCGTATACACTAAATATACCATACAGTAGTTGGTTGTTTAAGTACAACCAACTATTGTATGGTATATTTAGTATGTACGAATAATAATAATAATAATATTTTGTTTCGGCCTGTATGTCTTAGTGTTTTATGCCCACATTTATTATAGTATGTACATTACACTTAGTCATGTATCACATTGCACCGAGTTGGATCGTTCATTATCCTAATTAGACTTAAGGTTGTTTACTCTTAATAGGACATTGTGTGAACTGAAAACTGATGTCTACATTTGTTTGTCAGTATATGGGAAACAGACGGATGTCTTAAGGCATGTATATTTTCTAAATACCTTTAGCACTTTAGCGTTGCGGGAAACGTGTTCGTCCAGACAGCTACCAACTGACATAGTCAACTTTGAAACATTGATATTCCTTAAATGCAACAATTGGCAAGACACATAACGATTGGTGAATAGTGAGTCGTTGACTAGATTATAAATGCATTTGAACCTGATCTTGTCCGTGTACTTGATAACTTATACTTGCACTTGAAACATCTGGAAGTACACTTGTACTTATATCGACCTTGAGTTTAAATGTATGTTTGTATATATGTATGTATGTATGTATGTATGTATGTATGTATGTATGTATGTATGTATGTATGTATGTATGTATGTATATATGTATGTATATATATATATATATATATATATATATATATATATATATATATATATATTCACTGGAAAATAAAATTATTGTGCACATTATATTATTAGTGTTCTGTTTCCATGTTGTGTACACACATTCTAGTTGTGACAGTAGATAGGACACATAGGGTGTCACAAAACCTTCTATTATAATAAATCAACACAGATAAATGAGCACGACACACAAGTTACCAATTATATAATATGTACTTCGGCCTTCGTGGGGTGACGCCACGATTTGCCGGAAATAGCACGACCACGCATGCGCATAATGCACATTTCAGGTAGAGTTAGTAACTATTTTCTAGTATGTAGTGATTTGCTTCCAAGGAATTAGTCTCGCTTATTCGACTCTCGGCTTCGTGAATCCGCCGAGAAGATCATCTGGCAAAAGAAGCATGTTTTGATTGTTACCGTCGTCAGATGGCACTACTGGTATACGCAAAAAAATATGGCGTCATCAATATTTGAAGTAATCTGACTTATTGCTGCATTTTCGTGATCTTGTGACCAGTTCTGGTCTTATCTTATTATCTGAGTTTTCTCAATAGGTCGCAGTCCTTTTTTAGACAGGATGCGTGAGGATGCGTATTAAATGGAGACGCAAATAAAGGTTCACATACGCGGTGTGGCTGTAGAAAGAGCACGTATAAGTGACAATCTAAAGTAATTTTTTTTATGTAAAGTATGCTATGCAGTTTATAACCCTTTTTTGATTTTTTTACAATATTTATTAGTTGTGACGTTATTCAACTTTTTAGTGCCATAAAAAGTGGCATTTTTGTGTACACTAGTTCTAGGAATACAGTCCATTTCTTGTGTTGTGATCTGAATGTAAGGGCAAACGGCATAATGTGCACTAATGAAGATATCGAGGTGGAATAAAAAAATTAAAGACCTTAAGATATTGACCTAATAATGTGTGAACTCGACATGACCTTGCAATAACCTACTTACCTGACCTACAATGACCATTGGCGTTGACCTATTTATGTTAAAAATGTCCTAATTAAGTAATTATATATGACATGAGATCAGTAAGTTGAGGAAGGAGTGTAAGGTAGAATGTATACACACATTGTCATTGACCTTAATACCCATTAATGACATTATTATGTGTGTTAATGGTCTATTTATTTTTAAATAAGTATGAATTGTGGTGCTATCATGTCAATAGAGGCTGTAATTGTTGACCATAATACTGACCTAACAGTGACCTGATTATTTGATCTCCATTGACATTATTTACATTGATAAATTACCTATTTTAGCCATAAATAATTATGCACGATAGTGATGCCTGTAAATGTACTGGGGAAATGGTGTACACAATTAACTTTACTACAATGTGATCTTTTGGAGACAGAATTATGTATAATTAGATGCCTCCTCAATTAATTTTTTTTGTTTTATTTCAATTTAATTTTTGCGAAAATTCAAGCCTACCTACTATCCACTATGACTCCACTATTTAATTACTTAATGCTTCAACAAACATTACAACTGCATCTTCAACTGATTTAGCCTATTGTAAATCCGGTTCATTTGCACAAATGAACTAGCTGTAAGCAAATTGCAGTGGATACTAGTTTGTTCTTTTGCAAAATTAATTTGAAAGGTACCATCATAATTTAGGTACCTTTGAGGAGGCACCTATAAGTGAAAATCGAAATGCTGAAAAATCACAATTTTCACCTTTGATGAAATCTCATAACTCTATCATGTGTTTGGCAAGAAGATGGAAGTCACGCCCATGATCGGCATTGATTCGCACAGTGTTTACCATTTTGGATATCCACCATTTTGAGCCTTGCCAGAATTATTATTATTAAACATTTACAGTTGAACATATATAAGTAAAATACATTAAAATGAGCTAAAACTGGTAAAAAGAATAAATTTAATGAGCTAAAAGGTTAAATAACTAAAACAAATAAGGTGCTTAAATTAGTTAAAGAAATAGGTAGAATAAGTTAGTTTATAAAACATCATCAAATACATAAATCAAATGTATAGCTAAAATGTCACTGTAGTAGCAAAGTTGCCTGCCGGAACAAATGAGTCTGCATTCCTGACAACGTGAGGCAGGACATTCTATAGAATCAGCACAGCCACCAAGAATGAACAACTAAAGTCAATTCTTTCGATGATTTTAACAAAAGTACACACTTTCTAATTAAACTGACTGCAGATATTACAATTAACACACTACATATTAGAACATCAACAAACCAGATACATGACAAGTAAAATATGTTGAAGCTAGCATATTCATAAAATATGTAGTGTTTACACTATAATTATAAAGAACACCAATATATTCTTTCATAGGGAAATAATTGTTTGAAAAAACACAACTTATTATACATTATGAGAGCTCTGTAATTTCCTGCATGCATAATGTAACAGTATTTATAATTCAAAGTCAAAACTGGTTTACAGTACACTGCAGGCCCAGTACATCAATATTCATATTTCACTGTGTCATGAAATAATATCCTGTACTTCAACATGAAGTAATGTGAGGTAATGTTTATTTATTGTTCACTGTAGGCTGATATGAAGATATGGAAAAAGACAACACCCAATGTCGGCATCAGCCCGTCATGAAAGAAACTATAAGGAAGACCATATGATACACTGCAGCCATATTCATAGTTCACTGTTTCATATATCCAATCCATGTCAGTGTTCACAGTACATTGTAGGCTCATTGCAGCAAATTTCATAAGTCTATATGACATTGTCGGCTAACTGTACACATTTCACAGTGCACTGTTTCGTAAATCCATGCATGTGTAATGTGTGGATTTCACAGCCTGATAAACAATATTTGGCCGATTTAGACATGCCAAAATTTCTAGTGAAGCTGTCATGCAAAGTTCATTCTGGATGTCAATCCTCTTGGCTGGAGTAGCTGTTGCAGCGCGTAATCTTCACGGAAGTCACTGGCCTTACTATGATACAACATTTTTGATTGATAATTCAAATTGTCTGTGATTTTGCAACTGATGTGTGAAATATTAGTTATTACTGTATGCATATTTATTACAAGGTATGGTCAAGGAATCATTTCTAACCAGTCTACAAATTAGAGTGACACTAGCAGTTAGAAATGTAAAATAATAAAATTATTAGTTATTACTGTTTGCATATTTACTACAAGGTATGGTTATAGAAAGTAACTTGAACTTGTTTAGTTCTAGTATCCAGTGTTACATTGTGTAACAGATAGATATCAATATTGATGAATATCAATATTGTTCATTGTTGCAGGTCAAAGTGTGATAAATTTACAAACTGTGTACAATCAGCCCAAACGAGTTCTGACTGATTGAAACTTATGTGTGTTGCAGACACTAGACAACTAAAACATGTTTATAATGTAATTTATCATGTACACCACTAATATTTGGAAAAGCCAAAAAAGTTGCTCATCTGCCCCTGATATATCCCTGGGGGCAACTGCCACCATACCCTGTTACAGGGCTATGATTGTTAATAAATATCTATGAAATGGACTTCAGTTGCTACGTTGTTGTTTTGCAGAAGGCAAATACTGAACCATTGTTATTTCTTATTTAATTAGGCTTGTTGAGCAATATTATTATTTATGTGTATTGTTTTACATCAGAACATCATAATTTATCATTATTTTATGTGTGTACAACATAACAACCCAGCAAACACATAACATTTTTATAACATTTGATAAACGTCATATACATGTTATAACGAAAACATTTTTCAATAACATTTCGTAAATGTAAATAAAATGTTATGTAAAATTTCAGAAACATCATACAGATGTTTTTAAGATAACGTAATTTTACATTTTTCAGTGATGTTTTTAAAACATCATTAAAACATTCCCAGCAAACACAATAATGTTTTAAAAACATCAGAAAAATGTTTCCTCAAATGTCATAATAATGTTTTTTTTTAATGTTATAATGATTTAAAAATGTGCCATCTTGGAAACATTTGAGAAACATTTTTGAACAATGTTTTATTAAAACATATATATAACATCATGAAAACATGTTTGACAAAGGAACATAAACGTCACAAAAATTTTATTTTAATGTTACATTAAAACATTTCACTTTGAAAGGTATCAGAAAAGCTTTGATTTTATGGCTGAGCCCAGCAAACACAATACTGTTTTAAAAACATCAGAAAAATGTTTTCTAAAATGTCATAAAAATTATTTTTTTAATGTTATAATGATATAAAAATGTGCCATCTTGGAAACATTTGAGAAACATTTTTGAACAATGTTTTATTAAAACATATATATAACATCATGAAAACATGTCTGACAAAGGAGCATAAACATCACAAAAGTTTTATTTTAATGTTTTATTAAAACATTTCACTTTGAAAGGTATCAGAAAAGCTTTGATTTTATGGCTGAGCCCAGCACACACAATACTGTTTTAAAAACATCAGAAAAATGTTTTCTAAAATGTCATAAAAATGTTTTTTTTTAATGTTATAATGATATCAAAATGTGCCATCTTGGAAACATTTGAAAAACATTTTTGAACAATGTTTTATTAAAACATATATATAACATCATGAAAACATGTTTGACAAAGGAACATAAACATCACAAAAATGTTATTTTAATGTTTTATTAAAACATTTCACTTTGTAAGGTATCAGAAAAGCTTTGATTTTATGGCTGAGCCCAGCAAACAAAATACTGTTTTAAAAATATCAGAAAAATGTTTTCTAAAATGTCATAAAAATGTTTTTTTTTAATGTTATAATGATATCAAAATGTGCCATCTTGGAAACATTTGAAAAACATTTTTGAACAATGTTTTATTAAAACATATATATAACATCATGAAAACATGTTTGACAAAGGAACATAAACATCACAAAATGTTATTTTAATGTTTTATTAAAACATTTCACTTTGTAATTAAGGTATCAGAAAAGCTTTGATTTTATGGCTGAGCCCAGCAAACAAAATACTGTTTTAAAAACATCAGAAAAATGTTTCCTAAAATGTCAAAAAAATGTTTTTTTTAATGTTATAATGATATGAAAATGTGCCATCTTGGAAACATTTGAAAAACATTTTTGAACAATGTTTTATTAAAACATATATATAACATCATGAAAACATGTTTGACAAAGGAACATAAACATCACAAAAATTTTATTTTAATGTTTTATTAAAACATTTCACTTTGTAAGGTATCAGAAAAGCTTTGATTTTATGGCTGAGCCCAGCAAACAAAATACTGTTTTAAAAACATCAGAAAAATGTTTTCTTAAAATGTCATAAAAATGTTTTTTTTAATGTTATAATGATATCAAAATGTGCCATCTTGGAAACATTTGAAAAACATTTTTGAACAATGTTTTATTAAAACATATATATAACATCATGAAAACATGTTTGACAAAGGAACATAAACATCACAAAAATGTTATTTTAATGTTTTATTAAAACATTTCACTTTGTAATTAAGGTATCAGAAAAGCTTTGATTTTATGGCTGAGCCCAGCAAACAAAATACTGTTTTAAAAACATCAGAAAAATGTTTCCTAAAATGTCAAAAAAATGTTTTTTTAATGTTATAATGATATGAAAATGTGCCATCTTGGAAACATTTGAAAAACATTTTTGAACAATGTTTTATTAAAACATATATATAACATCATGAAAACATGTTTGACAAAGGAACATAAACATCACAAAAATGTTATTTTAATGTTTTATTAAAACATTTCACTTTGTAAGGTATCAGAAAAGCTTTGATTTTATGGCTGAGCCCAGCAAACAAAATACTGTTTTAAAAACATCAGAAAAATGTTTTCTTAAAATGTCATAAAAATGTTTTTTTTAATGTTATAATGATATCAAAATGTGCCATCTTGGAAACATTTGAAAAACATTTTTGAACAATGTTTTATTAAAACATATATATAACATCATGAAAACATGTTTGACAAAGGAACATAAACATCACAAAAATGTTATTTTAATGTTTTATTAAAACATTTCACTTTGTAATTAAGGTATCAGAAAAGCTTTGATTTTATGGCTGAGCCCAGCAAACAAAATACTGTTTTAAAAACATCAGAAAAATGTTTCCTAAAATGTCAAAAAAATGTTTTTTTAATGTTATAATGATATGAAAATGTGCCATCTTGGAAACATTTGAAAAACATTTTTGAACAATGTTTAATTAAAACATATATATAACATCATGAAAACATGTTTGACAAAGGAACATAAACATCACAAAAATTTTATTTGAATGTTTTATTTAAAACATTTCACTTTGAAAGGTATCAGAAAAGCTTTGATTTTATGGCTGAGACCAGCAAACAAAATACTGTTTTAAAAACATCAGAAAAATGTTTTCTAAAATGTCAAAAAAATGTTTTTTTTAATGTTATAATGATATCAAAATGTGCCATCTTGGAAACATTTGAAAAACATTTTTGAACAATGTTTTATTAAAACATATATATAACATCATGAAAACATGTTTGACAAAGGAACATAAACATCACAAAAATGTTATTTTAATGTTTTATTAAAACATTTCACTTTGTAAGGTATCAGAAAAGCTTTGATTTTATGGCTGAGCCCAGCAAATAAAATACTGTTTTAAAAATATCAGAAAAATGTTTTCTAAAATGTCATAAAAATGTTTTTTTTTAATGTTATAATGATATCAAAATGTGCCATCTTGGAAACATTTGAAAAACATTTTTGAACAATGTTTTATTAAAACATATATATAACATCATGAAAACATGTTTGACAAAGGAACATAAACATCACAAAAATGTTATTTTAATGTTTTATTAAAACATTTCACTTTGTAATTAAGGTATCAGAAAAGCTTTGATTTTATGGCTGAGCCCAGCAAACAAAATACTGTTTTAAAAACATCAGAAAAATGTTTCCTAAAATGTCAAAAAAATGTTTTTTTAATGTTATAATGATATGAAAATGTGCCATCTTGGAAACATTTGAAAAACATTTTTGAACAATGTTTAATTAAAACATATATATAATATCATGAAAACATGTTTGACAAAGGAACATAAACATCACAAAAATTTTATTTGAATGTTTTATTTAAAACATTTCACTTTGAAAGGTATCAGAAAAGCTTTGATTTTATGGCTGAGACCAGCAAACAAAATACTGTTTTAAAAACATCAGAAAAATGTTTTCTAAAATGTCATAAAAATGTTTTTTTTTAATGTTATAATGATATCAAAATGTGCCATCTTGGAAACATTTGAAAAACATTTTTGAACAATGTTTTATTAAAACATATATATAACATCATGAAAACATGTTTGACAAAGGAACATAAACATCACAAAAATGTTATTTTAATGTTTTATTAAAACATTTCACTTTGTAAGGTATCAGAAAAGCTTTGATTTTATGGCTGAGCCCAGCAAACAAAATACTGTTTTAAAAACATCAGAAAAATTGTTTCTAAAATGTCATAAAAATGTTTTTTTTAATGTTATAATGATATCAAAATGTGCCATCTTGGAAACATTTGAAAAACATTTTTGAACAATGTTTTATTAAAACATATATATAACATCATGAAAACATGTTTGACAAAGGAACATAAACATCACAAAAATGTTATTTTAATGTTTTATTAAAACTTTTCACTTTGTAATTAAGGTATCAGAAAAGCTTTGATTTTATGGCTGAGCCCAGCAAACAAAATACTGTTTTAAAAACATCAGAAAAATGTTTCCTAAAATGTCAAAAAAATTTTTTTTAATGTTATAATGATATGAAAATGTGCCATCTTGGAAACATTTGAAAAACATTTTTGAACAATGTTTAATTAAAACATATATATAACATCATGAAAACATGTTTGACAAAGGAACATAAACATCACAAAAATTTTATTTGAATGTTTTATTTAAAACATTTCACTTTGAAAGGTATCAGAAAAGCTTTGATTTTATGGCTGTGCACAGCTTGTGGCTGATTCTAGCCTTACGAAGCAGGGCAATCAAACCAAGAAGGCCACATATTTGGAGAGATCAATCCACAAGCTGACGTTGTTGATGGAAAACAGAGCAGATGTAGACTCCAAATAGTTGTACTCTGCCTTACATAGACTCCAAATAGTTGCACTCTGCCTTACATAGACTCCAAATAGTTGTACTCTGCCTTACATAGACTCCAAATAGTTGTACTCTGCCTTACATAGACTCCAAATAGTTATACTCTGCCTTACAATGACTCCAAATAGTTGTACTCTGCCTACATAGACTCCAAATAGTTGTACTCTGCCTACATAGACTCCAAATAGTTGTACTCTGCCTACGGGTGGGAGTAAAGAACTGACTATTTCGTTTCTGAGAAAAATCACATATGTGACCCATCTGCACGAAACCAGTCGCATGTCGCAAGAGATCGTTTTCTGCTACAGCCCAAAATGCATGGGACGGCTTAGATTTACGATTTTTGTATTATTGTACTTCTTGCTTCTAAAATGTATTTACTTTCATATGCCAAACTATCATATGTGAAAGGTTTATTTAAATAGCTAATAAAAGCCGTATTTAGAAGCTGGTAATTAAACATGCGCCGCTGAACAAGAACAATGTCGCGACATAACCCATTTTCGAGGACCGCGCGCCATTGCTGCTCTTGGAATTTCCCCAACATAATGGGTATCCCCAGAGAGCGCTTCATCTCTGCTATACGTCAGAGGAAACTGAATTAGCGGGTCTTTTGAATTCAACCAATCACGAACGTCTGAAAGGGTGCCCCCCCCGTAGTAAACAACCGAGCGCAGTTGCTATCACGTGACCAGACTGCCGTTAGTCATAGGCTGATCATTGCTCGAGCATGCGCACCGCGCCGTTTTATCGGCTTACGCGTCATCGCGTACAAGTAAACTTTTCAACAATGGCAACGGGAATCGCCCAACTTTTGAACACTTCGGGTGGGGATGCAGACAAATTGCAGGATTTGCTACTTGACTACGTGCTGGACTTTGACAGTGGAGACGATGACTCGATACTTGACGACGACGACAGGGACTGTCCTACAGTCGATGACGACGACTTTGAGTTTGACATGACAAGGGGAGACTTCGACTCGGCTATGGACGTAGCGATGGCATTGCCTGAAGTTGTGATGGGCGAGGAGGAGGAACGCCAAAACGTGTCAGCTTATCGGTACGTATAGTTGAATAACAAATCACTTGTTGTTTATATGTGACAAATAAACTCAATCTAGCCATTGCTATTAAAATCAGCCGTAGTGACAACGGGTCTGCGAAGCCGAAGACTGGCAACTGTTGTTTACGTTTTCACGGACAGCTGTCAGTGCCTGAGCTGTCATCCGTCGATGCGACGACGGCACGTATACACTTCACCGTTGCTTTCACATTAATTAACTTAACTTGCATCATTATTCTTTCAGTATGATTGACAACTAGTGTGTTACAACAACTCTGTGAAATTTCATTGAGATCGGGTAATAAGTAGTGGTGGTAACCAAGGACTAAGTCCAATTTATGTCATGAAATCTTTAAACATGGATTTCTCGCATTTGCATTTTCGGTATCAATTACATTAAAACGAGCATAACTTTGGAAATAATTATCACAATGAAATAATTTTTGCACCGCAATAAAGCACTTCTTCTCCTCTTTCTAACCGTATGACAATCGCAGATTTTGTTTTTGCTACATGTGACTGGTTTTGTGCAGATGGGTCACATATGTGATTTGGATGGGAGTGTAAATGACAGTGAACTCAACAGCTGATTCACTCTGTATCTGTAGTGAGTGCATCACTCAGCGCTGTCACCCAGAGCCACTGACCAGGGCACCCCTGAAACCCATTAGTGTAGACAGCCTGTGTTTGGGACTTTACAGGTCGTGGGAGGTTACCATGAATGACCCACCCTGGGAAACTATGTGCATGGCCCCTGTATTAGTTACAGGAGATGGTTGATTCACACCCTTGGAATTTTAAAACATCTACGCTTGAGCAACATAGTTTTGGTTATGTTACATAGCAATACGAGTCTGTGTATCTAATTGATTATGATAATAGTTTCATGTAAGATCTAGTTGTATATACCAGTGTAAATGACATATATTACTAGTTAACACTATAATTATCTAAACTTGTAATCAAACTTGAGTAGGAAGACAGCTAGTGATCTGCCGAGTGATCTGTCCAAGAAGCTTCCACAGAACTAAAGAACAAAGAACTCAATCTATGAACATCTGACTACCTGAGTCACCTATTAGATGCAACGATCGAGGTATGTAGCTAACTGATGAATAACCAAAAATCACTTAGAATGTATTAGTATTACAAATGTATTGTTTTTCATTGTTATAAACTTGATGTCAAGATCAATCTCAAAATGCAGCACGCTGTCATATGTACTTTCCCAAATGTTATCCTTGTCAAATATAAGGCTAATCTACCAACTTAACACTGCGTAGATCTGAGACAGTTGTGTCCAGTGACATTACTTATTTTGTGTAAGCATCATCACTATAGCAAGGGGTGGTAGTAGTACTACACTACCCCCTGTTGAACATGACCACAGTGATGAACATGACCACAGTGATGAACATGACCACAGTGTTGAACATGACCACAGTGATGAACATGACCACAGTGATGAACATGACCACAGTGTTGAACATGACCACAGTGATGAACATGACCACAGTGATGAACATGACCACAGTGTTGAACATGACCACAGTGATGAACATGACCACAGTGATGAACATGGCCACAGAGTTTCTGCAAGTGCATACATACAAACATATGTATGTGCGTGCGTGCATGCATGAATGCAAACAACCTTATAATATAGAAATGATCAAACTTTGTTCTTTTAAAATAGAGTTTCATTTTATATAAAATATATATTTATTTTACACAGATTCAAATTCTTTCGTCACTAGAGGGTGCAAGCCTTGCTAGATCCTGCAGGGCCATTATGCGGTCACTGATGACTCATGGCCTTATGAGTTTGTTCAGTGTTATGGGGCAAAAGGGAAAACTACACTTTCGAGACCATCTGCTGTGCAAAGTGGTCTCAAGTAAGTAAATTTCCATTGATCTGTGTGCTTATTATATTATCATGATCTTACTATAAGCAATAGTTGTTTGATTACTAAAAAAAAAATTTCTAACAAATTGCCTTAACTTACAAAATCTTATTAAAATAAATAAATATAAAACCTTTCAGAATCTATTATTCAAATCGACAGAGCTTGCATGACCTTCTCAGTCAATTCTTCAGCATCAAAATGCAAAGTTCTCTGATATCATGTGACTTTGTTGGTAGTCATCACATGACAGCAGTTCATTGTGATGCTGAAGAAGTGACCAAGAGGATCACAAATGCTCCGTCTAGCGTATCAGTAAACTCTGAAAGGTATCTCAACTTACTTTAAGTCTTGTACGTAATAATTTACATGCTGGTTAAGGAATATTTGTTTCTTTTCTAATGGTTATCCATAAATTTGTCTGGAAAAAGCATCTTTAAAATGTGTTAGATATATATATATATATATGTGTGTGTGTGTATATATATATATATATATATATATATATATATATATATATATATATACATACAGAGGACGCCACAAGTACTTTGTCTACGTATTCAATTGTGTCATAAAATAAGACAAAAGTAAAACATTAATTGTACAGTGAGACTGAATGAAAACATTTAAACATGGATAAATATATTATATATATATATATATATATATATATATATATAATATATTTATCCATGTGTAAACGTTATATATATAATATATTTATCCATGTGTAAACGTTTTCATTCAGTCTCACTGTACAATTAATGTTTTACTTTTGTCTTATTTTATGACACAATTGAATACGTAGACAAAGTACTTGTGGCGTCCTCTGCATTGTGTGAATATGACCCGCACGTGAACTTGTGGTGTCCCTGGAATCTGTATTAGGAAAATGTGAACCCCCGTTGTGAAAAGCTGGCTACGGTCCTGCAGAAGATAATGTATGTGTTTATGTCTCCAGAGGCAAGGGCTGCAAGGCAGGAAGAGGATGGCACCTGCAGGTGACACTACCAGTAGTACTCAAGATAAAAGACCACGAGTAGATTCTTCTTCTGAGTCGGATGATTAACATATTTGTAATTCGATTTTGGACATTGTAAATGTGTTAAATATTATAATAAAACATTATCAACTTACACTGTTTTGATGTTTATGGACCTTTCGTCAAAACTGTTTTATAATTTTTTTATGTATGTTTTAATACATTAAAAACATGTATTTAGAATGTTTTCAAGCTCCAATATTTTGATATAATTTTAACATTTTCTAAATTTTTTCATATTTTAGGGAAATGTTTTTATGATGTTATATATATGTTATAATAAAACATTTTTCAACAATGTTTTTACAATGTTTCCAAGAGTCAACATTTTGATATCATTATAACATTTTCTAAAACATTTTCATGATATTTTATGGAAATGTTTTTAGGATGTTATATATATGTTATAATAAAACATTTTTCAAAAACGTTTTTACAATGTTTCCAAGAGTCAACATTTTGATATCATTATAACATTTTCAAAAACGTTTTCATGATATTTTATGGAAATGTTTTTATGATGTTATATATATGTTATAATAAAACATTTTTGAAAAACGTTTTTACAATGTTTCCAAGAGTCAACATTTTGATATCATTATAACATTTTGTAAAACATTTTCATGATATTTTATGGAAATGTTTTTATGATGTTATATATATGTTTTAATAAAACATTTTTCAAAAACGTTTTTACAATGTTTCCAAGAGTCAACATTTTGATATCAATATAACATTTTCAAAAACATGTTCATGATATTTTATGGAAATGTTTTTATGATGTTATATATATGTTATAATAAAACATTTTTGAAAAACGTTTTTACAATGTTTCCAAGAGTCAACATTTTGATATCATTATAACATTTTGTTAAACATTTTCATGATATTTTATGGAAATATTTTTATGATGTTAGATAAATGTTTTAATAAAACATTTTTTAATAACGTTTTTACAATGTTTCCAAGAGTCAACATTTTAACATCAATATAACATTTTCAAAAACATTTTTATAACATTTGAAGAAACATTTTTCTGATGTTTTTAAAACATTATTGTGTTTGCTGGGAAGTACCCAATGTGTTAAGTTGGTGGCACACAGGAATTAAATTATTAAAAACAGATCTTGTTATCAAGTAATACTTGCCATAATTGTTATTGTTATGCATTTTTCATAATTGTCTATGTAGCATTGCACAGGGAGAAAGGTGTAAAACATCCAATCATTACCACCATTCCCTCCCTAACATACAGATACACATCTAATATAACCAGTATATATTGTTTTTTTCAATAATATAACCAATCAAGTACAATTAAAATCACTGTTACAGGGGTTATGATTCATGAATGATTTTCATTGAAAATCAAGTTCTCAGTGCAACTTCGCATCAATGTTAATAAGCATCACACATGATACACATTCACGTGCACAAACACAATGCCAAGTTTGGAATGTGTCTATACATGGGCCACCCTTAATATGTTGTATCTGCTTTTAATTGTAAGTTGTGGAACTAAAGTTCTCTATCATGACAGTAATATCCCATTTAGTAGTTATATCAATGTAATGTCAGTCAGTATTTTTGTTAATACATTGTAGTTCAAGCAAATGGTAGTATGATACTGCTGATATAATTATGAAAGTTTCAATTACCATTGTTTGTAGTCTCTCCTGAAAAAGCTCATCTGACATGATGGCCCTCCACTATCCTGCAAACAGTGCATCGGGACTCAGTAGCATAACTGGGAAGTCCCGCTGTTTTACCCTTTCCCTTGTCTCTGAAAGATAAAAATATTCATATTCAGAAGATTAGCTATTAAAATAATATATCAGTATCTAGGCTGCTGACTGAAGTATAATGTCAATAAGCAGACAAAAACTATTGACACAGTAGTTGCTTTTGTCACTGGGGAAGTACAAATTCACTATGCAGCTGTCATGCATATACAGTTTGGGCGTGTTTATAATACGATGTTAATATTTTTATAATATATATTATAAACATGACCAGGGCTGCATACAATTACACAAAATTAAATCAATTACGGTTCGTTTTTTATGTTAACTATACGTCCTGTTTCAATTACAATTACATATGCGTCATATGGATCCCCCCACAGAAAGGCACATGTACGCAAAAATGGCAAACACCAAAGAATGACAAAAAAGGCACATTTGAGCATGGTATAATTAAGATTAATCTAACTTTTATTTCTACACTTCAGGAATAAAGGTAAATCTTAACTGAAACAAATAATAAACAAAACTGAATTAGAATTGAAGTTGCAATACGAGGTGCATTCAGCTGGAGATACATTTTTCAAAAACTGACAGTTTAGTTTCTGCATATTGAATGCCCCAGAAGCCATAAAGAAGTGCTCACCTTTTCTATGGTCATAAAAAAAATTTACTAGTTGCAAGTTCAAGCCATTGTCCATTTGTTTGTTTAATCAGGCACAGTGAAGGGTCATTCATCAGTTATCCAGAACAGGTCTTTGTAAAATTTCATAATGGTGTTCTCTCACATTTATTTTGGATATATTTTGCCAATTTGGGAGAAATTAAAGACATGACTTTCACCTGCAATATAAATTAAATGAGACAGAACACCATCCTGAAATGTTAATGTTGTTTACCTAATAAAGGACTGTGCACATTAAAAAATGGTGATCAGGAATCGTCCCACATTCTCATGGTAGGTGCTGAAATTTGTAAAATATAGAAAATGTGAAAGTTTAAGGTTGAATTATTCTGAAAGTATAGCAACTAGAAGCCTACTGAATTAATAGGTTAGTTCCAATATCCCTGCCAATAGATGGTAGCAATTTGGGCATTGAATTGTGACACAACAATTTTATTTAAATACAGACTGCTGAAATCCTCGCAGTTTTGTTAAAATGTCCTTTTCCATTTTTCTATGACTTCTATCATTCTTGAATTTTGCATGGATAACCTGTACCAATATGTCTACATATTCAGCACATTTCAGATTTGTAGCTTGTAAACTTCTCAAGTTAGAAGCACTTGATCAAAATAGTGGGTGCATTTTTGGACACTTTCACATTAGACACAATTTGCAATTACATGCTTATTTCTTTTGCTGAAGTGCTCAGGCATAGCTATTAATCATCGGTTAAAATTTAGGCAAATTCTGAGGCATTAACTTTTGAAAATTCCTGAAAATTGGTCGATTTGACACGGATTAACCCATATATCAGTCAGTATGGGAAAATAACCGGTTTTGTTTGTATACAAGAAACAGAGTACAGAGAGGAAAAAATTGCTATTTTGGTTATTCGCGTTGCATTTATGAGGGCGTCTATTTGGCTGAAAACAACACCAATACCATATTATATTAGTAATTGCAATATCAAATGGGTGTACCATATATATAAGCTAATTAGGAAGTAATATAGGTGTATGCAACTTTTATTTGATTATATAAAATAATTTATAATAAATTTATTAAAATAATGCTTTACTACAAAAAACAAGGGGTAAGAGCCCCAAATCGCACTTATTTTGACCTGTTTTCATTAGCCTTTTTTAGAACTAACTTGTTTGTAATGCAAACATGAAGTTTTATTTGATTGTATAAAATAATTTATAATAAATTTATTAAAATAATGCTTTACTACAAAAAACAACGGGCAAGAGCCCCAAATCGCACTTATTTTGACCTGTTTTCAGGAGCCTTTTTTAGAACTAACTTGATTGTAATGCAAACATGAACCACGAGTGACATGAGAAATCTGCGTTACTGTAATAGTCGGCAAGTCGACCAAATAATCGCCAAGTCGACCAAAACGTGTACACAGAGAGGTCCGTTTATAGGGGGTGCTTTTAACGATTCATAGCAGCTGACATAGACCACCTATAATAAAAATTTGCATATGCCTGTAAGTGTAAAGCTGAATAAACGTGCTTTACTCTGATGTACATCCTGTTTTATTTCTTTAGGGGAAAGTATTGTGTTTGTTAAGGTGACAATTTCATGATTCTCGCAAATCCGGGATTCACCTTGATTCACGAAAAAACAATTGTATGTCTTTCACTGATCATTTATTAACGCAAAAATATTTTTTTTTATTTTGGCTAAGTCTGACTAGTGATGTACTGTACAACTAAAACAACCCCCTGTCACTATCCACTGAAGCCAAGAATTATCTAGCTATTTGAACGTTAGGTGGCGCCACACACAGGTCAAAATAATAAATTATGCTATGCCTATGTCCTAGCCGGCTATTGTTTCAAGTTCGTCTTTCTCGTCGTAGTTGTTGAAAGTTCATAAATATCCATTCTTCAAGTACGTATGTAAGTAGTAATTGATCTATCTAACTATATTATCGTGTAGCAGTGTATTTTTGAAGTTCTGGAGGGTGTTTAGCTCATTTTGGTGGGCGATAAAACATGTAAACAAACTTGCAAAGTGACAGTGTCACTGAGTGTGACTGACGGGATCATGCCTCAGTTAGACGTCCTGCCTGGTGTGTTACGAATGTAGGGCACAGTAATTTTAGATATGTGTAATTAAAAAAAAATCATATCATCTGACATAACTGCATTTGAGCAGACACATTGGCAAGTTTGCTGGGAGAACATGTTAGAAGTGTAACCGTGGATTTTTAGATGATTTAAATAGGCGGAAGGATTTTTGGCAATTTTTTCGCCACAAGGCACGTGTGCGTAGTAATTTATGCAGAAATTGGTCAATGTTTACGGGCATGGCACGTTCAGCTGTTTTAAAAGAGTTAGAAATATATGATTTTGACAAAACTCGACCAGGATGTCATTGAGATGATGACAACGGCAGGAAAGAAGTTTCAGAATTTTTGATGGTCCCGTTTTCTTATAATCGTGCAAAACGTTAACGTGGTCACCAATGGGAAACGTAACAGTAGGCTGAACCGTGACCTGTCAAACGATGTCCCAGCAGACAAGACGAAAAAAGGCATCCATTACTCACATTAGCTCAAAGCTGACATTCTTACACTTGGAATGTTAATATGATTTACACTGTGATTTCTGATTGCTTTTCATTATATAGTGACTAAATGCTAATGTAAATATTTGTTTATGCCAAATTTATCTATTTTGGATATGATGATGGGTGAAGATATATGAAACTCTGAAAATGATGTACAGCTGATAGTTGGTATGCAATATTGTGTCAGAATGGTTATCCACTCAACAATCCACACACATTGGTATGATGAGAAAGTGGACACCAGCATACTTGTAACTTACATATTTATAGTAGTTGTTTCTTATTTTAACTACTAATACACTCAGATAATGCAATAAGTATGACAATAAACGCTTACATTTCGTTCTACATGATACACATCAAATATTCATCTTGCATCAGCATGTCTTCAGCTGTGAAAAGGCTTCTGTCAAAATCTGCATAATAATTTGCAGTTAAAACCTTGTAAACAATATTTTCATATACATAATAATGTTAATGACCTATACATGTCAAACATGCTTAGAAGCTGACACTGAGGTTTACAAAATGTGCAAAATAAGTGAAAAATAAAATAAAAAATTACAGCTCTCTTGCAACCAAAATAATGGATGCACTGGTATGAATGACCCCACACAGGTTGAGAACATTAAGTACTTCCACAATATGTAAACAAAAATTACATTAACATTAATACTAGTAATACTTTTAGGCCAGGTACACTTTTAGATAATAGAAAAAAACATGTTTTGGAAATGTTGATGGGGGTGTCTTTAAAATGCTCTAACATGAACACTAATTAACATACAGTAACACAACTGATTCCATGATGTATCTTAATAATATATCTTTCCAATGATCTTCATCCTACATGATACACGTCAAATATTCATCTTGCATCAGTATGTCTTCAGCTGTGAACAGGCTTCTGTAAAAAATACGTAACAGTTTGCAGGTTAAAAAATCTTGTAAAAAATATTTTTCGCATATATAATAATGCTAATGACCTATACATGTCAAACATGCTTAGAAGTAGACACTGAGTTTTAAAAATGTATCTAGGGTATATGGTTTTTTTACATTTACCAACCACCCCTGTAAAAATGTGCAAAATAAGTGAAAAATAGCACTGTTTACAGCTCTCTCTCTCTCTCTTACAGCTCTCACAGGGAGATGTCCATGTAGGAAAATGGCATCACGTGCAGTACTCACTGTCATGGGTCACGCATGAACAAGGATGCTGAGGTCACACATTCCAACTGTAAGCAATGTTTGCCACAGTCTGACATTGAAACAGTACAAGGCAGTTCTACTTGGTTAAATGACGTTCACATGACAGCAGCATCTAAGCTTCTGCTAAGTGCCCACTCTCACATTGGTCTGCAAGATACAATTTTGCAGCAAAATAACTCGTGTGTAGTACCAGCAACTGAATTTATTCAGTTCATTCATGTTGACAACTGTCATTGGATTACAATGTCCAGTGTAGGTGACAGTACAGTAAATTTTTATGATTCCATGATGTTGACACCGTCTACCGAAACCATTCGTGGCATATGTAGCTATGTGCACACGAGCAGTGAGAAGATCCAGCTGAATGTGATGAATGTGGACAGGCAACCTGATCCTCACAGTTGTGGTCTGTACGCCATTGCCTTTGCCACTGCATTGGCAGACAACCACAATCCATCACATCTGACGTTCAGCCGTTGTCTACAGAACAATTCCCTCTCATCCTTCTCGGCCAATGATTCCTTTCACAACCCAGTCGTTTTGAAGCATGTAGATGTGCGGGTGTATTGTGATTGTCGAATGCCAGATGATCACAAATTAATGCTAAAATGTGACAACTGCAATGCATGGTGCCATGCTCAGTGTATGGGAGTAAGCATGGTACCATGCTCAGTGTATGGGAGTAAGCATGAAGCCTCGCAAGAGTGACACTTGGATTTGTGCGACGTGTACAAAAAACATAATTGGCCAGTAGTGTTTCGTGGTCATTGTAGACTACCCATGTACACCTCGAGCTTGGGCTGGAGTCTGTAATGGGTAATGTTCACTCATTAAATCGTGCAATAATATCGCATTATCAGTGTCCCTAGATTGTTCCTACTTGTTCAATGTTCGTTGTAGACTACCTATGTACACCTCGAGCTGGGGCTGGAGTCTGTAATGGGTATTGTTCACTCATTAAATCATGCTATAATATCACATTATCAGTGTCCCTAGATTGTTCCTACTTGTTCAGTGTTCGTTGTAGACTACCCATGTACACCACGAGCTGGGGCTGGAGTCTGTAATGGGTAATATTCATGCATTACTATTATATATTGTTGATAATATGTCATTAACCTCATTTGCTTTGCAGTGGACGCAACACATCATCACACAAACAAAACATTCCACAGAAGATGCCATGCTATCTATAAATGACATAATATTACTTATTTACTTTAAGAATTACTTAGTTAGTTAAAGAACTTTTTTCGTGTAACATTGTTTGGTTGATTGTTTCATGAGTTTTGTAAAAAAATAAGGAAAGTTTACTAGAGATTTATTAGAATGATTACCTTAACAGGGAGAGGTCGAGAATGGTAGATGGTATAGCACTATAGAGAGGTCAAGAATGGTAGATGGTATAGCACTATGGAGAGGTCGAGAATGGTAGATGGTATAGCACTTCTTTTGTTATAGCATTGTCTTGTTGATTGGTTCATTCAATTCAAACATACACTCAATATACACAATGACATTTACACACAAACAGACATATACACGCATGCCTGCAGACAAACTGTCGCTTAATCACTCACTCATGGTGGGAAATACACTGTCACCTTCAGGTGGTGTCTACCGTTAAACACACTGGCGATACGAAACACTCGTGTGTCTAATGTCGGTGGTGTGTGAACTGAGAACAGTGTGAACACATCCTTATTTATTTTAATTCAAGTAGTGATATGGATTTGTTAATCGTGTAGGCAATCCAATTATGTTTTGGTAATGTGTGTGCACAAACATATGCATCACCAACACTTCAGTGATAACATATTCGTCCACAAAAGTGGTTAGCTCTAAAATGAACTGTTTGTTTTGTTGGCTCTTAAAAGAGACGTTGTTTTCTTCGTATAAACATTGGCTTAGCGGCGAGAATGCCACATCACTGCTCCTCTAATGCTTCTCACATATTTGTGCATCCCTGTCGTGTTATTGAGATGGACACCATCTGGAAGCAGGTACGACTGCCACTCTTCTGACATCCCACGGTGTTTGCTCCATGAAAGACGTGACAAAACACGCTAATCAAAGACAGTGTGTTCTATGTTTGAACGAAATAATGGTATCATTCCAACTCTGCACCATGAAAAGCGGGGCAAAGTCGGAATAAGCTTTATAACTACACACTAATCAAAGATAGTGCATTGCGTTGGTGTCACACAGTTAGAATTTGTAATTTCACACATGTTACCAAGCGAAACATTATGACATCCACGCTTGTGCATGTAAGTTTGAACGAAATAACGGTATCATTCCAACTCTGCATCATGAAAGACGGGGCAAAGTCGGAATAAGCTTTATATGTAGACGTCATTTATAAATATTGCGTTGGTTAGGCATACAGTCAGCATTTAGAATGTAATACACAATATATGGTCATCCAGTAAAAAAAGGACGTCGGCATACACGATTTCGCAACGGCACGCTTGAAATAACGGTATTAATCCCACTCTGCACAATACAAGAAGGGGCAAAGTCGAAATAAGCAAAACAAACAATGCAGTATTAGCTAGTTAATTCCCCCTTTTGTTGCTTCGCTACAGCTTCAACACATTCACAACACACACACAAAGGGCATGTTTCAACATCTATGCTGGCTAACCAATTATGAACTGCTAGCTAGTGAAGGACATATAACACCTAGGCCCTCTATTGTACTTGTTCAAAATCAAAGCTTTATGTGCTAAAGAAGCCTATTATTATATTCTACTGCAGGACATGATCTTATACAGGTGCCTGTGTCAATTTCAAGATACGCTCAGCACACCTCGACTGAGCACATCTTCAAAGAAACATATCACGCCGGGCAGAGTTCAAATACACCGTAATCCATTTGATCGTTTTGTGAATTCTCATAATGGTCCGTCCCAAGTGAGAATCATCATTTAGTCCATTCCAACTTGGGCGGGCGTTTTTGGAATTCTCACAATGGTCCGTCCCAACTGAAAATCATCTCCACTTTGCCCCCATTCCGAAACTACCCGCAACATCAGCATAAATAAATCGGAGCAGTGGTGCCACCTAACGATAACAGCCAAAATACGGCGTCAACGCCACACTCGGTGGCGACTTCACGGAGGCGACCGAGAGTCGGGTAAACAAGACTACCTTATTCCTTGTTCGTATTGTAAGGTTTGGTCAGCCTAAAATTGTAAGAACAGAGATAGTGGTCATTGCAGACATATTTAATCAATGATTTAACGCTAGCATAAAGAAAACCCAGGTTGATACAACTTATGTAAGGCAAACTAGTTTCTGGCCAGTTTGCAGCTTTGCTTATTGTTTAGTATACACAGTAGGGAGGGGTAGAGTCGCCCCGACTGTAATAATAACTGGACTGTCAAACGGGAGAAATGTTTACCCGATTTAGAATGCAGGCCATGAGAAACTAGTTTAGTTGGCAACTGACCGTCCCCAAGGACACAAGAAGGTCTCCAGTCCTGGGGAGGTTCAGAAGGTGACCCGATACCTTGCATACGACGGTCATTTCCAGCATGTACGGGGATGACGGTTGTATATGGACATCGGCCAATAACGGCTTTCTCGATTTCCTAAAATGGTTAACCGCGCCTCCACTGAGGCGGGGTTCTTCAGAAAGCTCTGGTATAAATAGGCCAGAAATAGACTCATAAAGCAACGGGTGCGCGCGATCTAAATTACCACGCAGCTCGTTCAATTTGGACTAAAAATTATCGGCAAGGATGGGCCACGCCGGCCCATACCTACCTTACCATTAGAAAACTAAATTTATTGAAGACTTTTAAATGTTAAATGGGAGACACAAGAACAGTGGTAGAGAGACCAGTCGATGTTGTACGATCTACACTTCTGCGTTAATAAAATCTTGCGAACCTGGAAGATGCGTTCACGGCTTATTATACCGATCTGATCGTCTGCGGTATTATCAGTAAGCAGCTAGACGATCTGGCGAGCGACAAAGACAATTACTACACAACTGTGAGTATTCTCAACGAATGCACGCGCCCTTAAGAGAAGCGAGAATCTTACACTGGCGAGACGCACCAGCGATTTTTTTAACGCACAAGACTGTTAAAACGTACACTGGCGAGACGCACCAGCGATTTTTTTAACGCACAAGACTGTTAAAACGTACACTGGCGAGACGCACCAGCGATTTTTTTAACGCACAAGACTGTTAAAACGTACACTGGCGAGACGCACGACCGATTTTTTTAACGCACAATGCTTTTAAACGTACACTGGCGAGAGGCACCAGCGATTTTTTTAACGTTCAAGACTGTTAAAACGTACACTGACTAGTATCCAGAGACTTTCCAATGAACCATTGACGTTGTGTGCACTGTCACGATGCTGACGAACCACCACCGAATTACAGAATGTAAAGTACGTCGTTTCAACGTACCGTATGGCACACCACCTACGATTTTTTTTACTTATTACTTCGTTCAGACGTACATTGGCGCTGAGCCAACGTGAAACTGACAGTGATGTCACCGAATATTGACTGACTCCATGATTGACTTTTACTACGTAAAACGTGTATTTGCTACGTGACGATCAAAACACACACACACGATGGATCCAGCACAATTTCAAAACTATACGATCGGACTTGCTCAGCAGGAAACGGAACGTCGTGCTATCCAAACCACCCGTGAACAAATACGTGATTTAATCAGACAAACACAGACTTGTGATGGTTCCTCTACATCGGCAGTACGTAATTGGATCCGTGAAGTGACTTTAGCTTTTAATCAAGTCGGTGCAGCCAGCATCATCGAAATAGCGTCTAAAACTGTCTCTGGTCCGCTCCGATTTGAGTTGGAACGTTTCATCGAAAGAACAATAGCGGCAAATCAAATCGGCCGAGCCGCCATTCCATGGCCAGACTTGCGTGATCATTTGGCTAGCAACTTTCTTAACATCGACGAAACCGCTGCATTACGTGACGAACTTGACAAGGTGCGTCAGAGCGCGTACGAACCCACGCAACAGTTTGTCCGACGCTTCCGAGACATTAGTGACATTTGCTACCCAAGCGGCTTACGAAATCCCGACCAAGAATCCGTTCTGATCCGTACATTTGCCCGAGGGTTAACATCTGATAGCCTCGCACGACAGCTGATCGAACAGGCAGCGCCTACTTCGCTTGACGAAGCGATTACAGCTACAATACGGTTCTGTGAACGTAACGACGCGTATAGCCGCCTGGGACGAAACGAATCGCCGATGGAAATAGGAGCCGCCAACGTCTCCAACTGCAAGACAACGGAGCCCCTGGTTGCGATGGTCGACTCACTGGCTTCCACGGTTCAAAAGCTGGCAACGAAGCTGGCGAAGATCGAGGCCAGACACGACCCACGCCCCCCGCCGACAACCACCCGTCGCTACATGCCGACGCCTGGCAGTGAGAACGACAGACGCGTGCCTCGTGACGCCGCCCGCCGGACGATATCGTGTTTCCATTGTGGGAAACTTGGACATTATGCTCGTGTTTGTCGACTGCGCAACAGACATTCTCAGCCGTCGGGAAACGGGGTTGCGCCTCAGGTGTCACAAGCGAGGTAAGCGGTCGACCCACGGTCAGTTTGATAGTATCTGGCGTCAGACTGACCGTTCTAGTCGACACAGGAGCCAGCGTGTCACTTTTGAGGCGTAATGTATTCGACCAAATCATTCAGAAAACTCATCGTGTGCATGTCTTGGAAAAGTCTGGTCCATTGCAGGGTTTGGGAGGCATGTCTCTTAAAGTTTGTGGTAAAACTCAGATATCAGTCGCTGGTATTCACTCCCCTCTAGAAGTTGTCGTCTGCGACACACTGCCGCATGACATGATTTTGGGAGATACTTCCCTGCGAAATGGCAGAAGTATCATTGATTTGGCTAAAAATGAATTAACATGGTATTCTAAGAAATGGCCGTTAAGACAGCATTCCAAAAGTGGCTACGCAAGCATAGGTCCTATTGCACCAGAAACGGGAAATTCCAAAATTAACCATTTAATACGTCAAAACGCGGACTGTTTCTCAGCACGGGGTGAGCGAAACGGCGCTTGTAACACAAATGCTTTACGCATCAAAACACATGGCCCACCCATATGCCAGAAAGCGTATCGCATGCCTTTAACCAAACGTGCAGTTGTTGACCAGATGCTTCGAGAAATGCTACACGATGAGATTATTCGCCCTAGCAATTCTGCATATAGCAGCCCGATTTTACTTGTTCCGAAGAAAGATGGTGATTCACGTTTATGTGTTGATTATCGCAAGTTGAATGCTGTCACCGAACAAGACGCATACCCCTTGCCGATAATACAAGACATATTCGATTTAGTTGGAGGTAGTTCCATCTACTCCACACTCGATTTAAAGTCCTCCTATTGGCAGATGCCTGTAGCGGAGGCCGATATACACAAAACTGCTTTCAGGTGCCACGCCGGCCATTTTGAATTTACCAAAGTGCCATTCGGCCTCAAATCGGCTCCAAATTTCTTCCAGAAAGAAATGAATACAATCTTGGCTGATTTAATCGGGAAGTGTGTTTTTGTGTATATCGATGACATTTTAGTTTTCAGCAAAAATGAGACGGATCATAACCGTCATTTACAACTCGTTTTTGACAGACTAAGAAATGCGGGGCTCAAACTAAAACCAACTAAATGTGCGTTTGGTTTGCCGGAGGTTAAATTGTTAGGTTATGTTCTTAATGCAGACGGTATTAAAACAGACCCAGACAAAGTAGCAGTAATTGCTAATCTCTTACCGCCGACTACGGTTAAGGAAACACGGTCCTTTTTAGGAATGTGTAATTACTATCGAAATTCCTTACCAAATTATGCGACAGTGGCAGAACCTTTAATCGCCCTGACGCGGGGGAATGTCAGATTTACCTGGGATGACCACAAACAAACCGCCTTCGACGAACTGAAACGACTGTTGACGTCATCGCATGTGATGGCAGCGCCTGATTTAAACAGACCGTACAAATTATATACCGATGCTTGCGACTATGCAATCGGTGGGATATTGGTTCAGGAATCAGTTGACGGCATCGAGAAAGTTATACAGTATGTGAGTCACACGTTGTCACCCACACAACGTAAGTGGGCGACAATAGAGAAAGAAGCATTTGCGGTCGTTTTTTCAATCCTGAAGTTACGTCCATACTTGTATGGCGCTCAGTTTAGCGTCTACACAGATCACAAACCCTTACTAAGTCTGTTCACAAAAGCTTTTAACAACACCAAAATACAAAGGTGGGGTGTGTTACTGGCCGAGTATGGAACAACCATTTCTTATCGCACTGGCCGTAATAACATCAGAGCCGATATGTTGTCACGAATAAGACAAAATGACCACAGTGACATTGCCGTGTTTGATATTGATGACGTGGACGATCGAGACACGATAACAACTGATGACGACATTTCTGATCTCCTGCCCTTAATCCACGACGGAATAGACCTCCATGCAGTCGCTTTAGCACAACACAAAGAGTTCCCGGAGTTATGGGTAGCTGCGGATACCGATGATGACTATGACATTGTTAACGGTGTATTGTACAGTGTGAGACCTCCTTACATACACGCCCCGTCGTATCACCGATTGATTCTCCCAACTGCCTACCGACAGACAGTTATAGACCGGGCCCACAAAGAATGTGGCCACCAGGGTCATTGGAAGACTGTACGACGTCTTACGGAAGCATATGTATGGCCAGGAATGCGTAAACACGTTCAACAACGGTTACGTCAATGTGCCCTATGCTTGACACACAATCGCCATCCTCAGCGTCACCCCATAGGACACAAATGCCTTTTGGTTCATACCCCATGGAGTTCGTCGCCGCCGACCTCATTGGCCCGTTTACCGAGTCTCATAATGGCAACAAATACATTCTCACCATAATCGATTTCTGTACCGGTTGGGCCGAGGCCATACCGATTCCCACCAAATCTAACCAGGCAGTTTGGGACGCGTTTTCAAACGGGTTTATCTGCCGTCATGGCGTTTGCCGTGTTCTTTTGACAGACCATGGAGCTGAGTTTACAGCTTTAGCTTTCGAACGCTACCTAAGCCAGATAGGTATTGAACATCGCATGTCCACTCCGGCACATCCTCAATCTAATGGTAAAATCGAAAGATTCAACAGGACTCTTAAACAGATGATCCAGAAGGCTGTAAACAATCAACCCTCCCGATGGGAAGAGGTGTTAAATGATGTTCTATTGGCATATCGTGCGTCCGTTTCGACGACAACTGGTTACACGCCGCATTTTTTAATGACAGGCAGACATTTACGAATGCCTATGCAGAAGGCATTACGAGCTTCCAATGAAAACGAATTTGGGAATCGGTTGGACACGCTAGCTACATCGTTAAAGATAGCTCGTTCTATGACAGAAGACAGTCGTAAACATAACAGAGACAGATTAGCTCAGAAAGCTAAGGCACACGATATTTCGCCCGGAGATTCAGTAATGATTAAATCCGAAGAACGTTTAACATTAACTGCCAGGTGGAATCCTAGATGGACCGTCACACGAGTCCGAGGCCCTGTTATTTATGTCCACAATCAGCAGACGGGAAAGTCAAAAGTTCTCAATGCGGAGAAAGTCAGAATAGTAGACCCGAATCAAAACTGGGACACCTGCAATCCTCGACCCGTACGTAAACAAGCCCGGCCGGCCCAACCACGCCGTACGAGGTCAGACACACCCCATGACGCTGATCCCGTTGATCCCAACGGGTCGTCTAATTACCATCTGGGACAAAGTGGCCACACTACACAACGCGGTACAGCACCAGGCACCCCCATCTGGATGACCCAGATAGTCGCGACCAGCCGTCTCGTTATCGTCTGGGCCACAACGAGGACAGGAGCCATCCTCTGAGACAATCACGTGTGACAACACACACAACGCCACGTAAACATGGGACCCGCATGCTAAGGAAGTTGTCCCGACGCGGACAGCTGGCTGCAGACCAGTCTGATGATGGACTCGAGGCGGACCTTGAAATTAAACACCTCAGAAAACGGAAGAGCGATGCGCCCACAGAGTTCTTGCAGAAACGCGCTAGGCAAGAATGCATTGCTTTAGTCATGGCCTTTACACAGTAATCACACACACACACCTATACATAAATTATTATATTCCATTCCGCATGAAATAAAAATAATCACCCACACGTATACATATATTCAGAAACAACTCTTATACTGCTCCACTGGTTGAACACATATAAGTTTGTCCTAACATCAGACATGAGTAGACAAACAAATACTTATACTAATGACTGAACCGATGAGGGCGCATACCTGTCATTCAGTAACAAGACACCGACACATGCGTCAACCTACCCTGTGACACTATACCACCACCCCGATGCTCCGACTGAACGTTCGCGACGTAACACGCAGACTTACGCGGGTGAATAGTGACGGTCTTATTGTACTCGGTGGATCGGACACAAAGCGATTTGTAGCAAATTGGCAAGCTATGGGCGAAGTAAAGAACATAAAATTAGATAAATTGTCCGATGATTTACTGGGTAACACCATTATATGGGGTAGCTACCCAGGCCATGTATCCTGGACTGTTGCAATAATTTTTATATTATGTCTCGTTGCCGTGGTTGTCTACGTGGTAATACTGTTGTACAAGAAACAGAAAATTACGGCGCCTACCTTGTGTATGAAACGGTCAATTCGTTCATAAATTAGCGTGGAAAGTCCCGCTACAGTTTCACATTTGACACAAACAGGCGACGCCACTGCAACCGTCAGTCTACCTGACGCGTGGCGATCAGCCCCAGTTGATGAGAACTGAACAGGTTGAGCACGTGCTCAAATTCGCTAATTGTAAGCATTTATTTTTCTTAAAAGACGAAGTGCTGTGCTTTGGCACACTCATTGCGCATTTTTCTCTCAAAAATAGGTGGCCACAGTAGTAATTATATACATTTTTCTTATGTAGTTTGTTCAGCATCCTTTTCACGGTTGCTAAGTGTGGCGAGGTCGCATAACAGACCTATTCATGTTTTATCTTTACGCCCAGGCCAACGCCTGATGGAACAGCATCTTTACGATGACTGAGTGAAGCGTACGTTATCTGTATTATGTAGAGAGTTGGAATTGCATTTAAATACACTTTTGATTGTTGTAAGTACCGATGGTTTCTGCGGTACCGACTATATCCACGGATAGTTTAGAAATTGCGGACACAATTGCACAACTGATAGGATGCAAAGGTCACTCTACCACGATACGGTAGACCAAATCGAAATGACCAGTGTTCAACTGTATTGACAGCTGACCCTCCCTTATCAGTATTTCGTGTTTGTGTTAAAAACAAACTATCCGGACGTTTGTTTTTAACAAAAATGGGTTGGGAGGAATGTAAGGTTTGGTCAGCCTAAAATTGTAAGAACAGAGATAGTGGTCATTGCAGACATATTTAATCAATGATTTAACGCTAGCATAAAGAAAACCCAGGTTGATACAACTTATGTAAGGCAAACTAGTTTCTGGCCAGTTTGCAGCTTTGCTTATTGTTTAGTATACACAGTAGGGAGGGGTAGAGTCGCCCCGACTGTAATAATAACTGGACTGTCAAACGGGAGAAATGTTTACCCGATTTAGAATGCAGGCCATGAGAAACTAGTTTAGTTGGCAACTGACCGTCCCCAAGGACACAAGAAGGTCTCCAGTCCTGGGGAGGTTCAGAAGGTGACCCGATACCTTGCATACGACGGTCATTTCCAGCATGTACGGGGATGACGGTTGTATATGGACATCGGCCAATAACGGCTTTCTCGATTTCCTAAAATGGTTAACCGCGCCTCCACTGAGGCGGGGTTCTTCAGAAAGCTCTGGTATAAATAGGCCAGAAATAGACTCATAAAGCAACGGGTGCGCGCGATCTAAATTACCACGCAGCTCGTTCAATTTGGACTAAAAATTATCGGCAAGGATGGGCCACGCCGGCCCATACCTACCTTACCATTAGAAAACTAAATTTATTGAAGACTTTTAAATGTTAAATGGGAGACACAAGAACAGTGGTAGAGAGACCAGTCTATGTTGTACGATCTACACTTCTGCGTTAATAAAATCTTGCGAACCTGGAAGATGCGTTCACGGCTTATTATACCGATCTGATCGTCTGCGGTATTATCAGTAAGCAGCTAGACGATCTGGCGAGCGACAAAGACAATTACTACACAACTGTGAGTATTCTCAACGAATGCACGCGCCCTTAAGAGAAGCGAGAATCTTACAGTATGACATTGTCTTGGAATCACCACTCGTACAATATCACCGTGATATCATAATTATTCCAGAGAGAGGTTATGAGCTATGTGAACAAATGTACGTGTTAAGGAGTATATTTCATAGCATGTCAACACTTACATTGGATAAACTTTCTCTCTCCCTCCCTCTATTCAACTATTTTCTCACAGTCTCTGCTTTCACTCGTACCCTTTTTAGTACTTTCTCAACATGAAATCGGGGGGTTGATGCTAAAATACTCCACGTGCAAATTATATGATCACTGGCATTTTATTTATGGATTAATTAATTAATTTGTCCGGTTCACTGAATAATTAATGTAATGTATGTGATCTGGATAACATAAATAATTGTTCTAATATAACACGTACAGCTAGCTTTGCAAAAAAAATCATCAGTCTGATAGTTGTGTCAATATAATAAAAGTTTAATGTTATGTATTAGTCAAATCAACGCATGACATCGTAATTAGATCATTATACATGGTCCCAGTATCTGCATAATTTCCGTCACAATGACACATTTTGCGTCCAGGCGATTATTAGCCTAGTTTATCCAGGCTCCGCGCTGTGGCGCTACAGTTTGTCGTACACATCTTCGCGTGGATGTAGCGTATGCTTTCCATTGTTACTGAAATTATATATGCACACAGATTCTGGGTGCATACTTAATCAGCTAATTACGATGTCATCCGGGCATTTGGCTAATTCACAAAATAAGAGTTAACTTATATAAGTTTATACGATGCAATTCGAATTACTTTAAACTTTGATTATATTGACACAACTATCCGACTGAAACGTTCAATCAGGCCCAAAAAAAATTTTTTTATCTGAAGAAAAATTTTTTGTAAGATATATCGATGTACCAAATCAGCAAAAGCTACTTCATTTATTCAATGCAAAGAAAGTATTAAAACAGTTGTTTTGAGCGAAAAACTTACGAATATTGAACGTCTGAACCATGTCGCGCTAATCGAGGAAACCGGCAGAATTCGACTTATATTTATGGCAAGCCAAACAGACAATCGTTTTTAATTTTTCCACTTTGTTCCAATTATGTCAACCTTTTTATCAACCAGGCTTGACATAGCGCTTTATAAAACACATACACATATATTTGCATTGAATTTATAACGTTAATTTAGTACATTTTTTCTCGTATATTTAACACATTTTAATTATTCCTACTTTTATGACAAGACTAGCTTGCCATACATCTACCACAAAAAGGGTTATTATTGTCACGTGGTCAAGAACGAGACATGCGTCAGCAGACGCTCAATAATAATGTCTGGTAAGCATGCAAAGTCGGTTTTTTATCAAGGTATGTATATCATAAACGTGTTCTATGTCATATTATATATAAAAATATATTTTGCTCAGACAAGACTCTGTATGGTTTAGGCCAGTTAAGTAAACGATTACCAGAAAACGTCACTCGATCTCGAAATGTTGACTAACTTGTAATGACTAATTATATGTCTTGCTTGGTATTGGCGTCTCAAAAAGGGGCACTTATTATGCAAAACAATTCAGTGTTAAAAATAAGCTGAATGAACGTGATAATTTAAAAAAACTTGCCGTCCATAAAGATGTGGCATCTTAACTGCGCCGTATGGTATCCTCACAAAACATTATTGCAATAGAAAACGTCCAAAGAAGAGCGACGAAAGAATAACCATGCAGGTATGAGAAACCTAACTTATTTTAAAATATTAAAATCCATCATTAACATATAGACGTCTACGAGCTGATTATATAAATATATTATAAAAATTATGCAGTCTGTACGACATTGAATCTTCACTTAAACTCTTAAAATGGGACATAGAATTGAGGGCATATACACTCTAAAATTAATTACTCTAAGAACAAAAAAAATAGGGAAAAAAATGCTTTTCCCTCAGAGTGACGGAAACCTGGAATTCTCTCCCGGAAACAGTCGCTCAGGCAGTATCTATACATACCTTTTAAAACCGCCTGGATCATTTCTGGTTCAATCAGGAAATTCTATATAATTTTTAAACACCTTTAAAAATAGGAACTGGAATTCTTAAATTATTAATAGACGACGATGAAGATCTCATCAGTGAGGAGTCACAATAATCATGCGACCAGAACCATCTTAAGCTGCACCGATCTTTAGCTGCGCACTTAGTCTTAGTCAGTTGAATATTTAATCCACCTAACTAGTTTTATTTTTTCATGATAATGTCATAGCTGGATTAGAAGTTTACATTGTCAATTAGTACATATTTGAACATTGTTTCACTTATACTTACCCTTCGTTCTATGTGGCGCCATTTGAAATGCAATTGAGGTATCATGCAGTGCAGACGGAAGTGAGGTCATACGTAAGCGTTAAAAATGCGCAAACAGATTTTTTCTAATCAAAAAGTAGTGTGACGAATACACATAACTCATTATCTTTCAAATTGTAGTTTTGTTTCAAATATTTAACATTGTTTTCAGAATTGCTGATGTTTTTTGGATTGATTTAAATTTTGAATTAATTGTAACTCAAAATGTTGGAAAAAAACAGGTCATTGATGTCAGTCATGATCGGCAGACATGGCAGATCACGCACGACCTACTAGCTTCATCAATCAATCGTATATAATATATAAAACAAAACAACTACAAAAGCACTTATGTAAATATATTTTCATTATAGTGACAATAACATGTTGATTTAAAGTGATAAATTGCTTTGCAATTTCACAAGTAAAAAAACATATAGTTCTTCATGTTATAATATTGTGTATCTGATATATTCCAAATACATTAAAAAGATGCAGAATATGTCATTTTATCATCAAAGTTTTATTTGGCTCACATTCTGGTCAGGGTTCGCTTCACCATCCTTTGACAATGGCTCATATGTATGAAAATGCGCAATTTGGCTAGGAAATAAAGTAACCAAGTTTTACAACATATATAGAGACCGCTGTACCGATACTGTCAGCCGATGAAAATAGCCGAATAGATGAAAATAGCCGAACATTGGTTTTAGATAATGACCCATATCATAAAGTATTGTGTGGACTGTGTACACAACTCAACACGGTGTTGTTTGATGTGTGTATCAACGCTCTGGCTGTAACTGCTTAGTCTCTGACTTTGTTCTAAGATTGTGCAATATCTTTACTGTAATGTTTTTCAACAGCGATAGCAGCAGTAGCAAACAAATGCCTGTGGCATGTATGATAAACACACTGCACAGTTTCTTTGCCTTTATGTACAAATTGCATTTAAAAATTTCGATTGAGAAACAAATTCGTCTAACATCATCATGCATGAACGGAAGTATAAATATATATATATATATAATATTAATGGACACAATTCTCTTATAAGAGAAATATGTCCAGGGGTCATATGACCTCACGCACAAATGAAAGCGTTACGCTCGAACCAAAACAATGTTCAAATCTTTACTAATTGTCAATGTAAACTGCTAATCCAGCTGTAGAATATCACGAGAAAACATACACAGCTGTTATCTGTTAGCTATATATATATATATGTATGTATGTATGTATGTATATATATATATATACCAAATGCATAAAACATTTCCTTACAGCTTACACTGTTGATGCTGATTTGCCCTTTGCAGCGAATGTATTCTTTTTATCTACGCATGTGTCACATTTTGCAGAAGGACATTCGTGTGGACTCTGCACAGCCAATGAAGGACTTAACGTGTGCAATTTCAACACGCACACCAACAAAGCAATGAAATTTCATAGCACAAACCAATTTCATAGCGCAAGAAGAAAATAAAAGAAATGTCAACAAACTAGCGGGCTCGAAAGTGCTAGCTTGCATTCACCATTGAAGTTTACTGATAGTTCAGTGGAACCAGCTGAATGCCTTTTCTTTCAAGATTCTGCATGTCTTCTTCTGTCAGCTCGCTCACAGTGAATGGCACTTTCTTCCACTGCTTGTAGCATTTTCTCTGATTGCACTCATCTTCCAGGACAAAGTTGGCCAGTTTCAGAACAGGGAACAGGACTTTGCTGTAGCGAGCCACCACGCCCCAATCCTGGTCACAGTTGCGACATTTCAATTTGCCTCTCTGGTCAAACTCACCATACTTCACTGGACTGCGGTATTCCATATAGCGGGCCACTGACTTCAACTTGTCATCTATCACCACATGATGGACTTCTTCCACTCGGCGGATATCTATCGAGAGACACACCAGAGTGGAGCACTTGACACAGAGCAGCCTATGTAAGCCTCCAGATGGTCTCCTGCGTCGTTGGTCGTTCTGCATCTTCTCTCCCAGCGAGGTTAAGTTTCTCGTTAACTTGGCTGCTTTCTGGTGTTTCTCCACACATCGCCTGAAGTCAGCCATATCCATGACGTCGATTCTGCGAATGGCATCATTCATCAAGTCTTCACGCATTCGGTTGATCTGATCTCTCTGAGCTGTCCCACGTCCCAGCTCAGTCACCAACAGGTATTCTGCATCAGGCTTACGAGCACGACCTATAACCATCAACATCATCCATATAGAACTACAACTGCTACATCACATTCGCAACTACGTAATCTGGTACTTAATAAATGTAAGGAAGGAATTGTGGCAATTTTCACTTTACGAGATGTTTGTGTTGTGTTGCATAATGTTGATCTATTATTTTTCTAAATTTAAGAATTTGGACAACATTTGGACACAACTTTGTTTGTTATGCTTGCAACGAAGGCATAGCCTCTAAACATGATGTTGATTCATTGCAATGTTTTTTTAATGTGTGACAATGGATTATTACCTGAGCCATTTTTTATTCAGGTACTAATGCTAATTTTCATGTGCTGAAAGTCAAAATACCATACAGTGAACATGAACTAAGTAGAAACATTGAAACGAATCTCCAGACTATTTTATTTTAGAATGTTATTGTCACTCACCGCGACTCTGTATACGTGCTGTCTCATTGGTGACATGCTCGTATCTGATGACAAAGTTGCAAGCCTGTACGTCCAGCCCCTCTTCGGCCACAGACGTTGCAATGATGATTCTGTGACGACCTTCTCGGAAAAGTCGGAGAGCTTCATTCTGTTCGCTCTGCACCATTCCTACAGCACATATAGATAAAATATCGTACCATGTAAGCCAACCTATTCTGTCCACTTTTGGACTAGCATTAAGCATTCTTGGACCATCTCACAATGTGATACAGTATGATATACAATGTGACAGTATGATATACAACGTGATACAATATGATATACAATGTGATACAGTATGATATACAATGTGATATAGTATGATATACAGTGTCATATAATATGATATACAATGTCATACATTATTACAGTAAGATATACAATGTGACATACATACCACCAACACACTCATATACAATGTTAAAACCCATAATGTCAAAGCAGATACATATGTTATTGTGTGATGAAATATTAATTTTATTGTGGTGTTGCTTCAGAACATTATGGTTGCACATTTCATCATTGTGCATGTAGGATAAACTTCAAACCAAATAACACCACTAGTATTAAACAGTTACCTTATTGTCTACATAAAAAATTAGGGAAATTTTTTCAAGGCCCAATTTTTTTAAGCGTACCGTACGCTTTTTAGGTCGAATACAGTATATCCAAGAATTAATCGATTCAGCATGCACATATCTCTAGCTTATTGAACGTGATTTCTATGAGTAATATGGGCCAGCTTGCTCAAATCCAAAATTATTTCACCCAAAACGAAAAATAAAGACAGTAATCGGGATAAAAAGGAAAAGACAGGAAATTATTAAACACATGGTAATACAATACAATTAACTTTAACATTAAATAGCAGACCATTAGGAGGACGTGATGTAAGGAAGGAACATTGATGGTTACTGGGGGGCCATACTAAGTATATTTTACAGTACCTCCTTTGTCAGTTGGTGCATTTGCTGCTACGACCCTTTTGGGTTTAAACGCCTTTAGTTTAGGAGTTTCGCTCATCCATCTTTCCAATGCCACCGTCGTGGCTCGTGTTCTACAGAATATGATCCCACGGGAATCCTGGTCTTTTCTGAAGTATTTTGGGATGATGCCCTGCATCTCGTCCAGCTTTGGGTTACTGAAGCGAGGGTTGTCGCACATGTTCTTCAGAAATTCATTTCGTTCTGAATAATGCATAATATTTCTTACATTCTAGTTGTTTGAAAATGGCCTGGTGGATTTCACACAATCATAACAGTCAATATTTTAATAAATGTATCCCATTAATTTAATTTGTTTCCATTTGTGTTTGTCGCCTCTCACTACCGGCGTGATATCATTCTATAGACATGCACAGATATGCGCACACACATTTAAATTAGTGTTTCATTAGTAAAGTAATTAAGTATTAGATTGCACTGCAGGGTGTAAAAATACATCAAACTATCGATGCATTGCAATAGTCGATGAGATGATGCAATACCATTGATAGTAAATTGAACTATCGATAGTTATCATCGATAGTACACTGCACTATCAATAGAAATGATAGTTGGTTAAACAATTCAGCAGGGCAACTTGTGTCAATAATAGAAATTAAAAAAATTTTCAACTATATTTCTTAATTTAATTTATTTATCAAAAACAATCATCACTTTGAGCAGTGTCATTTATGGATTCAGCATTTATAATCAGTTACCTCCAAATCTACGTGACGGCGCCACCCATCAATTACTCTTTGGGACTGTTTCCTATTTCCTTTGGGACCTTTTTGCTACACTATTGCAATGCTATCGTGATAGTTATGCAACTATTGCACTAGTCATACAGCTTTTATGATAATATTGCAATCGTGAAACACTCCCTGACAGTCACCATTATTAGACTGCATTTGTTTTAATTTATTATTTCATTGTATACTAGTTGCGTATTGTGGATACAACGTAAGTCAAGACAAACACTGCGCTAGCACAGCACCATTTATAGGTTCATTATGAGCAAAACTTGTAAAATGTTGTAAATATGCATGTAATTTCATTGTCAGAATTGAGAGTTCCAGTAATGTAAAACAATTATTTTAATCTATTATATATATATTGCAAACCTCGTTTGATATTATTCATTGTATTACTTGTATTCAGTTTGTTATTTCTCTCTCTCTCTCTCTCTGAATGTTATATTTTGAAATAATGAAACACATCCAGTATATTAAACAATAACAACGAGACCTTCGAAGATGCGGATCAGCCACTTTTCAGTGTCATCTGATAGTGGGTTAATCTTGTCCATGGCCTTATGTATATAATCAAGTGCATCTTTTGTCTGGCAGTCAGCGTTGATGATCAGCCCTTCGTTGTATATCTGTAAACAGATACACACCTCAATTACAGTAGCACCAGACTAAATATGTTGGAAATATGACTACAAGAAACATCAGCAGTCGGTCGTGAAAATGGGATTACTACCAGCAGAATCCCTACCAGCAAGGTCCGACCAGCCTCGGCTCTGCTGGTGATCAGTCAACCATTTGAGCACAGGAATCAGCCAAATAAAGAAGCCTGGAGGGGGACTACACTAATGAGATGCAGTCAGTGAATTGTCACTGCGGGAAGCTGCAGGTCGCTAATGATAAAAACTTGACAGAATCTTGAATCAGAAACAGGACAGTGTAATGGCAAGAAACTCAAGAACTCTGAAAAAGGAATCACATTGGGAACAGAGAATGTCACCAAAAGTGATGTATAGAAGCGAAATAAAAATGTATATGTATTTATTATATATCTATTTGCATCGTGGTATGTCAACCGAAGTGAACAACTCGATAACTCAATTAAATAAATACAAAATTGTATATATGTTTTCATCAGAAGACATACATTGAGCCAAAAGTAAATCGATCATTATTTTCTATGTAATTATTTTTTTAGAATTAGTACTTACTTTTAAATGTTTGATTAAAGTGACAGCAAGTCGCCTGGTATCTGCATCTCTGATCTCTATCACGGGTGTTGTAAGCGAGTTCACCCACTGTGTGTATCGCTCATTTCCCTGTTCAGGTGGCGCCACCAGTTTACGTGCTAAGTCACCCATTTGTGGAGCCGAATGCAACTCTGTGAAAGTGTCCAATTTGATCAACAACACACAGAATAGCCTCTCGTTGTCGTTTAACAAAATATCACCATACTGTATGTTTGTTTCTTTAGACATTTAATGTTCATCACCACTGTACAAGTTTATGGGATGCACATGTATAAACATGCACGCACGCACGCATGCACGCACGCATGCACGCACGCACGCACGAGCGCACACACATACACTATTATATGGACCTCAGATTCACATGCTCTGTTGCATCTAGAATAAAGCTATTGAACTGAATTAGACAAAATCATTAATAAAACAGGAAACATATCTCTACTTGATAAATACCTAGCTATTCACAAACTGGCTTGTTTTATATTATTTGAAACATATTGCATATCACTGTTTTGATTCTTCAATAACACAGCTGTTGAAGAATCATAACACTGATAGTCCATTTTATATAATATTGTTTCCGGGTGCCATAAAGTCACTATAAGCCCATTCTAGTAAGTTGTATATGGCATCTATGTTTGTACTTACCAGGAGCTTTGGACAACTTTCTTTCAATCTTCTGCATCAGTTTACATATTTCATCCTTGAATGGGTCAATCTGTCGGCGTTGCACTTCAATGGGGTCACCTGGAGAATGATAAAAAGTGAAGACAGGAAAGCAAGTCCTGTGATTGAAACTACCATTTTATTGCTACTGCTATTTTATGACTACTGGATGCCTGAACATGTTTGCAAATAGAAAGCTAGCCAATTATCTAGACACCAGTGGTGTATTAGGGGGACCGGGCCATGGCCTTCCTTTGGCTTAATTTTCTGGATTTTTCCCATATTTTCTGTTGCTAAGCTACCAGGGTTGTTTGATTTAAATCACTCAAAAAAAAATCATTGATTTATGATTTTTATTATTTTTTCCGATTTTTTTAATCGCTGATTTATATGAATTTAACACAAATAATTGTTTACAAGCATCGAGATCAACAAAGTTTTGTGTGTTTTTTAATACAAAAGCACAAAGTGCGCACACTTGTGTAGCTGTATTGACACCAGATGTTTTTCAAATACTTTATGACATTGTGTATACCAAATTTTAAAATAATAAAATAAATAAAAAATCTGATTTAAATAAAAAAATCTGATTTAAATTTTAAAAATCAGATTTTTTTTTTAAATCATGATTTTTTTCAACCCTGGCTGCTACATGGTAGCATGGGCTTGCGTCCCCCTTTGCAAGACCCTAGATACGCCGTTGCTAAACACCCATCCACGGAGCAACAGCGGTGAAACCACATTTGATTTTCAAATAGGCTGCCATTATAACATTTCTTAAGATTCCTGTAAAATTTGTACTACGATTTTCTTTAAAATGTCACTGCAAATTAAATGTATCCTCTGTGATGCTGTGTGAAATTAATTTCACACAGCATGTAATTTTCTCAAAAGACACATCTCGTTTGAAAACTTATATGCAACCAAAGATGATACCCCTCAATTTTGGCCCAGTCTGTTGAATTATTTCCAAATATTGCTATGTTGCCTTCAAATGAAAGATTTGATGTAGTGTCACAGAAAACATTAATTTTACTAACGTATCCGATGTGAAAGTGGTCGTAAAAAATTCACTCATTGAAAAATCACAAAGGTAGTGCAGGCCACAACATTTCAAACACTGGCCCGCTGGCCCAGCACCTTTTTTGGGGCTGTTGCACCACAAGTTTCCATATTTTACTGGCCTGGTGGATCAACATATTTTCAGATTGTTTTTATCTCATTAGTCACAGCCACATGTCATCGTTTCAATCACTTGTCCTGGCCATCCACCCCAGCACTACAATTAAACACAATCTTCATCTCATCTGATTTTGTGTTCTCGCTTTGAATAGTTGCCATCTTGTTTTGATATGTACGAGCCTCACAAAAACGTCTGCATGACGTCGCTACTACAGTGTCGTGTGGACTTTTATGAATTGCAAATGCCTATATTTTACTAGGGTTGCACTGTGTAACCAGTATAATATTGGTACATCGCAGCATTTTCTTCTGCATGATGCGTATCAGCTATCACAATACGCCTTCGGTGTACCAATTTTATATAAACCGACTGGTTCACGGACTGTCTGCTAGGGGTCACAACAGTGCCTGCCATACATTGCTGGACCCACTAGGGTGCAGATGGCTAAGTTAGCCGTAACTTTGTACATCAGTCCAAAAGTTTACATTCAAAAAAAAATAAGCCCAATTGTAACGGTCATAGTTATACAGTGTCAGGTCCGGTTCAGCTATCGTATTTTTGAGTGTAACTAGTTGTAACTCGATAGGCACACAGTGGCATCACCTGTCGTTCTCAAAACCCGACCTGCTACGCCTGCGGCTAAGACGGATGACATTTATGATTATCAAACGATTCCTGCAGCAACATTGTCTGCCATACGGAATACTGACTGAAAGCATAAAAGTAAATCACCAACGGCAAAATAAATAATGGCCAAACTTGTATATTTCAACTTGTAATGCGATGTATTGCTAAAATTGTGTTTTTTTAAATCAATAAAAAAATGTTGGGCCAGTAATTTTTTGGGGGGGCCAGTAACTACTGGGCCACTGGTACAAGAGCTTAATGTTAAAACCTATAGTGACTTAGTTATTTATGATATGCTTTTCTACCTGTCAGACAAAGGTGGAAACTGTGGCCTAATTGACTATTGGACAAACTTGGAACTTAGGAGGGACCTTTAAAGTTTTAATATTTTTTGCTTGAACCAATGACTAAACAAACTAAAGAAATATTTTTCTTTGCTTGAATCCAGAATGTTTCAGTGAAATTTACAAAACTAATATATATATTGCTATGCTCACAACACGGATGTTTGAGTCACACTGACTAAAGGAATAATTTGCTTTAGTTGCAACACTGGTTTAATCTTTCACAAAATGATTCTGAAATGAGAATTCTACAACTATCTACCTTCTCTGGCTCGGTTTGTGAAATGCAGAAGTTCTCTTCTCTCTTTCTGAACTGTGCTCAGCTTCTGGGCGTCCATATTGGCACATAGCTTCAGAATGTGTTTCTCAGCACCAATGAGATCCTTTGCTTTGCCTACTCCGACAGATGCTGTCAATCCAACTACCTGCAAGAGATTGACATGGGAGAATGTAGCCTGTCTGTCGGTTTAGGTTGACGGGAAAAAATCTTCCAAGTAAAAATAATGTTGAATATTGTGTTACTCTCTAAGTCTAAGTAAGTAATTATGTGTCATATGATATATTTAAGTCAGTCACACAATATAAAAATACCCATTCTGGGAAAGCAATTAATAAACTTATAAAGTCTTGTTAGAAAAGATAGAGCCGACCCCTGCAAATGAAGTTCAAATATAAAAAGGTGTTGTTCTATATTGGATGCAGTACAACAGGTTTTATGTCCAAGGTAAGTCAGCAACTACACCAGATCATATATAAAATTGTGTTCAAACCGTAAATTGTTTTGAAATCAAATCAAACATGGTGTGTAAAGTCCACTTCTCTTAATTGTTAGGCTGGAGAATATTCCTGCAGAAATTAGACCAATGCTTATCCACCGTGCACAGGTTCCTTGCAGTGTTGGGCAAAATACTGATTGTGAAATATTACCAACTAGGTGTGATTTACCTGTGGAAGAATGCTTTCCCGTCCTTCCAGTTTCTTGTCCAGGTACCGCGCCATCACCTTGTTGTAGGGGTGGCCTTTATCTGTGTGGTGGCACTCGTCAAAGATGAGCAGCGAGAAAGCGTCGATCTCGATCTCTGCATCGACTTTGTCGATGACGTCCAGCAGTATTTGTGGTGTCACAACAAAGATATCATAGTTTGGAACAATTCTACAGAGAGACAGATCAGGGCCTGTCTTGTCTCCGCTTACGCCAACAGTCTTGTAGTCAGAGAGGTACTGCACAAATGCATCCTTCTGCTGGTTCACTAGACTCACGGTAGGTACGATAAACACCACCTTGCGATCATCCTCCAGATCGGCAGCCTCCAGATGGAGCTGCAGTGCAACATTGTAAATTTAGTGAACAGCAAGAACACTTCAACTTTTTAGCAGACGAAAACTGTTGTTCTCGACTCATTGTAATTTAAGTATGACTATTTTTCCGTTTTCTTAATAATCAACAATTTAGTAAAAACTTTTGACTATTTAATATATTATTACCTAAATATTTATTATTATTATTTATTTATTTATTATTACATTGCTACATAGTTAATGTGTTATTTTATTTTACAATGTTTTAACACTAGTAGCATTTTAGTATATTTATTTAGTTATTTATTTATTGAGTAATTCTAGACTCATATTTTGTTATATTTATTTAAATTTAGTGGTGAAAGTTGGTAACTATCCTGGGACCAAATAGATTAGATGAGACGAAGAACACTTGAACATTTCTCTATTAAAGCAACCTCCTCAATTCCATTTTCACACGTATCGTTTCAGAAAATATGTTGTGAAACAATCAAACTTATCTAGTACTGACTACAACATTCTTTTTTTGTGCAAATGTTCTATCTGGCTTTGATGGGTAAAACTGATGCAAATGCTATTATGTGACGACTACTAATATGATCTCGCAGAACTGGAGAATGAATCAATTTGACACCGAAGAAATGATCGGAAGATCACAAAAGCTCCGTCCAGCACATTAAAATACTCTGAAAAGTAACACATTTTTTAATGTATCTTACCTTGGCGATGTGCATGGCAACATGGGTTTTGCCACTGCCAGTTGGGGCAACAATAATGGTATTTATTCCTAAAACTGCGTGCTGTGCTAGTTCCAACTGGTAGCTTCGTAGTTCAAGTGGTTCTCCTATGCCAGCCACTTCACTCGCTGCAAGGCAACAACAAAAATTTACGTGCTGTACACAATTTAAATTATAGCAATGATATGGTATGTTGTATGGTAGTCACATGGCTTAATGCCTTTGTCATTTTTCCATTTTTGTGCCATCAAATACTATCCATTTGGTGTATCTGCACATGCACAAATCTTGAAACATGGATGTTTCTAGTTATTGCAACACCGTCTTCCTGTGACACCATCAAGAACTACTTTCAAGCTTGACCTATATATATTTATATATATATAAATCAAGTTGGTAAACCATGTATATATATATATATATATATATATATATATATATATATATATATATATATATACCTGGAACATATATTAATTATTTTTATTTAAAGATGCACTCCAATTTCATCTCAGTAGAAATTAAAATGTTCCACAAAATTAAAATGACTCATACAATTAAACATATCAAACAGTTTTTGTGTAATATATTATATAATGACAGCTTCAATAACATAATTAACAAGACTTTTATACAAAGCAACATTCCGGCTGCAGTTGTTGTATGTGGTAATAGAAACTAACAGTTGTTCATCTGTGTGTAGTTTGACCTAGTAAGATATCTGTCCATTTCTTTTTTAATATATTTACACAGTTGGTATCTACATAATCGATCAGTGTATAATTTGTGCCAGAAATTTATTCCTTTGTGTGAATGAGTACTTTTTTGTATCCAATCGTCCACTTTGTTTAATCCTCCCCCAACATCCTGGTCTTCTAATATGCATTACACAACGAGTAACACACTTTGGAATGCCCACAATAGTTAACTGATTAGTTGCAGAAATGTTCATCAGTTCATCAAGTAATATTATACAGATAAAGTATTGAATAGCTATGTACTAAATTGTTAATATTTTCTTGTGGAAAAATAGAAACATCAGCTAGATATTGTTTTTATCATCTCATTGTAAATTATTTTAATGTTCAGTTGAATGTAAAATTTTTAGAAATATTTTAGATTGTTATTAAGTTTTTAATGTTCAAATATTCCTTTGATTTGCTAGGAATAAGTATATAAATTATGTTGTTGCACTTTAAATCTTGACAACAGTCACACTCTAATGTATAGGGGAAGGCAGTGTAAGTTGACCCATTTTTCATTCTTTTTGATGTCTAGGGCACAATCATATTCATAAGTAAGTGTTTTACTCACTTTAACTATGATTATTAGTAGATCATTTTAGACCAAAATAATATATTTACCATGCATATATAATTATATATCACTGATTCAAACAGGGTTGATAAGCTGGCTCAACTAACACTTGGTGTGGGATAAGTTGAGCCAGTGTAGTGTAAGTTAGGTAAATGCTTTATTTAAAATTTACATAGGCCTTATACAAAAAATTCATAACAACTGAGCCAACACATCTACCCAATGGGTACAACACGTCTCTGACAAGTCTACATGCTTAATTAATAAGTCGACACACTTAATTATTATAAACTATATGCCAATCCCAAAAAGTATCACTAACTGCTAAAATGTTGCTTGTAGCTATCCGATGTCCCAATTTGCTCGGAAAAATTAATTCCTTGATGCATTTTGGGGTAAAGAACACTCGTCTTCATTCTTTAACTGCTGCTCAATTAACCCTCCCTTGGGCCCTGGGTGGCTCAACTAGTCCTGTTTCGACAATTAAGCTTATTTATTTAACTTAATTGATGTGCGAAGTGAACAAAATAATTTTTTTCTCTGTGCATAGTTAAATTATTTGTATGTGTACAGATAATAAAGTCTGGTCACGTGCATTCATATTTTACACACCAGCATACATTAATCACAATTAACAAAAGTTTCAAAAAACATCAAAAACATACTTTTAGCTGATATGTTCTGGTCGTTGTGACAAATGTAACCTATTATACGTCAATCATGTTCTAATAACATGTTCAATCACTGGGTGGTACCATGTAACTGTTGCTGCTGTAGTTTCCTGGGAAACATGGGTGGCTCAACTAACCCAGTGACTCAACTAACACTGCCTTCCCCTACAGTAGTTAAATATATTCAGTCAAGTATTTTATTTTATTCTAAGTTATAATAAATTAGTATTACTTACTTAAATAAACATTATAAGTATTGCACTTCTTTTTACCCTTTTTTGTCAAATTACAATTAAGGATATATGTACTGTATAAATTATGTAAATGCGTTTTTGTTGAATAAATCCATTCATTCATTCAAACAACCCACACTTACAGCCTTGTGACAATCGACAGCTATATTACAATTTTACAGATGACAAGACTGTCAGACTCCAAGTTCTACAGCCCAGAAGACAGAATGACCCAGGTTAACTATGACACCTCCATTTGCCGAATACTGTTTGACAACTTGGTAAACAATGTTATTTAACTCACGTATCCTCGTGTTGTCAATTTCACTCGCTGCATCATCCATGGTGATGTTTTCATGATAGACGATGGAAGATGTATGTGGTGCTGTGTCTTCTGACATGTTCATCCCATGGAAATTAGAATTCCTCATGTAAATGACGTCTTCTCCAGTTTCTCTTGACATCTTAACAGTACCTGTGACATCAGCAACATATCATGGAAGTGAAGAATGTTTTAACCAGTGATATGTGATTGCAAATAATGTGGAAGGTTTGTAGCGTTTAAACTGCATGCATGGTTGGGATGGCAACTGATAACAAACAAATTGTCAATTCTTAGACTTATTAAAACGGCACACAGGACACAATACTAAATTATACATTATGTGGTTATAGTACAGATATACCCCAACAAGATCAATTATGACATGTTTAATTACCATGTTCAATTTGGGTCTCATCAATGCAGTAATGAAACAATATAACTATGAGAGTAAACATATAACATAACATTGAGCACTGTTGAGGTATTTATTTAATCATACCAATCATACTAATTCACATACCCTCCTTCTCCAAATTAGGAGGTGGCAGCCGTGGCCTAGTGGTTAAAGTGTAGGACTCTAAATTCAAGGGTTGTGAGTTCAAGACCCACACTGGGTACGGTTTGTTTTCGAAGCTTAGGCAATTTCGTTTACCCTACTTTTCCTCAGTCTACTCAGCTGCAAATGAGTACAAACTGTAGCTGCACTCTAAGTTTCGCAATGAGTACAAACACTGTTTGGAAGGTACTTGCGATGGACTAGTATCCCGTCCAGGAGTGTCAGTATAACTGCAATGGAAACCAGGTTTAAGCACTGGCCATAAATGATAAGCCTTCATGGCTTCCTAAGGTGTAATGCCTGGGGAATGACTTTACCTTTACCTTCTCCAAATCAGCACTTTAAAATGTTGATTATTTTTCACATAAAAAATATGTTGCTGCCATGGTGTATGTATATAGGACATACAACAATAAGCATCAGAATATGTTTTCAAACATTGATCTCCAGTAATTATGCTAATGTTGTATTTTTTAACAACTCCATGGTAATTATATTGATAACCGTTTTACACGAAGCTGTGAAATTCCAAGATGTCAGATTGTATTACAATGTCTCTCAGTGAACGGTTACCTCTCAGTTAACGGTTACCTCCCAGTGACCGGTTACCTCTCAGTGAACGGTTACCTCTCAGTTAACGGTTACCTCCCAGTGAATGGTTACCTCTCCGTGAACGGTTACCTCTCAGTGAACGGTTACCTCTCAGTGAACGGTTACCTCTCAGTTAACGGTTACCTCTCAGTGAACGGTTACATGAATTAAAACATTAGGAATTATGTAGCACTTGTAAGTGCAGAGTAACATTTCTGATGCGAAAGACATAAAACAATTAGTATGTGGGCCTTTACCCCCTCCCCCTATAGTATGCTTTGTACGAATAGTGCGAATAGCAAATATCAACAATTGTAAATGACCCCCTTTATATAAAACAGATATTATATGCTTGCAGGGTTGGCATGTAACAAAGTAATTGTACTTCGTTACAATACTTGAGTAGTTATTTCAAGTAAATGGCATGTAACGAAGTAGAATTTTTACTAAATACTTTTACTTGTAACGAAGTAGTTTTATCTAAAGTAACGCAACTTTTTACTCTGTTACTTTTATTTACTTCGCAATATATTTTCATTCAATTTTTTGCAAAACCACTGCTGCCGGTGGCGCTCCACCGTCAACGACATTTCATAACCTGTTCATAGTCGCCAGTCCAGAAGCTATTAATATCATCCAATCCAGGCCAGTTCCCGATCATATTTGCATACAAACCTTTCTTTGGGAAATCGATGCAACCACTGTTTTATGGCTTTGGCTATTTTCAGAGCATGCTCTGAAAATAAGGGCTGATCGGAGGTTTATTTTCAGAGCATGCTCTGAAAATAAGGGCCAATCAGAGGCTTATTTTTAGAGCAGCAGCTCTGTTATATCTGCTATATTTATATTTGGATTTTAAGGAAATAATTGCTTTGTAGGTGAAATAATGTGGAGAAATAACTAGATAAACTCATAGCTGCACAGCCTTATTTTCAGAGCATGCTCTGAAAATAAGGGCCGATCAGAGGCTTATTTTCAGAGCATGCTCTGAAAATAAAAATTACAATGCAAGTCCAATGTAGATTAAAATAGGCCCAAAAAGGGCATTTTTAATTCATTAATCAATAAAAAAATCAGTCCAACACGCAAATGTCCTGCTCACCTCCATCGTGGACAAAATCGGCCGAGCTAATGAATGCACCCGTGCGGGGAATAGGAAATATTCCATCCAGCGTTTTGATTGGTTAAATGTTATTTCCGGAGCTGCTCAGTAAATAGCCAGTGCGCTGTTTTATATCTACGTCAGTGAACGAAGTCTGCCAAATATTAGCATAGGTCAGGTCATGGCTGTCGACATGAAATGTCACTTCGTGCACACAACGCTTCAACGCCATCTCAAATCACGATGCAAATGTCTCTGCTGCACCATATAAACTATTAATCAGTAAGTTTCCAATATACATATTATAAATATTAAAACTTGCAATTTCGACAATGTATTGATAATACCCATACACTGACACAATTCTGATATTCGTGACCGAACACGCATCGTGGATCGAGAACGATAACCGATTTTCGCCCATTGTCAGCTATGGCCTTACCGGCTTACGTCAGCATTGAACAGCATTTTACTTTCATGAATTCATATTGAGATGTTTAATAAATTCATAATAAACGATTACTCTACAGAACTAAAAAAAATAAAGAATTGATACTCTGCCATTTGGCAGCATCTTTTCCCAGCAATGCCAATGGCTTATTCAAGCTGCCCCATAATAAATAATATTAGGGACAGGGACCCTGACAGTGGCAGTGCAGTTTTAATTGCAATTAGCAACAGCATTCCTCTGTTGCACTGGTCTGTCTTCTGATCAATTCTAGCCCCAGCTGGTACCAGGTAACCAACACAGCTACCTGCTAAAGCGTGCTGTTTCAATGTTTGTGTGAGCTGATAAGACATGTCTGGGAAAACATGAGAAGGTGGGGGTTAACAAGCCAGATGGCTTCATCAGCTAGGCATCAAATGTCTTTGTTAATTTTACTATGGGCAGTGCTAGGTTGTATTACCTCTGAACAGTTTCCCTGAGAGGCTACTACTACTACTGGACTGACCTTCTACCTATGCAGATACAATCACACCTACGAATACATATCCTGTTGTACAATCTACCTTCTCCCATACCCCAGTGGAACAGGTAGATAAAAAACAAGTTGTGCCTCATCATTAATTAAGTTTTGTTTTTAACTGAAATTATTTGCTGTTGTGAGCGCTCATTAATGATAATCTAATTTTCTAAGCATCCAAGTGAGCACCATGTTCGATTGACCAACTAAGGCTGTCTGGGAACACTTTATTATAGGCAGAGTAGTTGCAAAACAGTTGTCAGATGCATGCTGTGTAATTTATATAACATTACTCATGATGTTGTTGTTATTTCTAAGTGTTGTACTTTTACTTCAAGTACTTTTGAAAAGATTAAAGAAAAAACAAATTTAAATACTTCCAAAACCACACATTTTGATATCATCATAACATTTTCATAAATATTTTCATGACATTGCGTGACGTCAACAGCGAGTGATGTCAACAGCGAATCAAAAATAAAATAAGTGACGAAAGGTGGTCCAAAACATGGAAAATAAAACAAAGTGAATAAAAACAAAGGAAGCAACTACATACAGAAACGTGTAAACTTTAGAGGATGTGGATGCCGTGCAAGGGTTGCATTTCCCTGATTGCTGGCACAGCGACACACAGGAAGGCTGGTTGTGATAAGGTGATGTGTAGAACAACGGGTTGCGGTCACTTGCCCCCCCCCCGGTCTTTTGCCCCTAGGTCACTTGCCCCTGCGGTCATTTGCCCCTTCCCTTAATGGAAATCTGGTCATTTGGCCCCCTTTTTTTGTTGAAATTATGGTCGTGCACTCGTACTCGTGTTCAATGTACTCAGATTTTACATCTGAGTACTTTTTCAATATGATATTGTGAAATGGACTTGAAAATCTTGTACGATACTTTGACTCTACCTATGTCACTGGGTCATTTCGTCGAATCCAGGCACCACCCACTGATGATGGTACAGTGCCAGCGGTCAGGATGCGTCACATCGCACCATCCTACTCCCCCACCCTGTGGAACGTACATGATGCAACCATGGCTGGAGGCTCGCGTACTAACAATATGTATGAAGCCTGGAACAGGGGTTTCAGCACTCTGGTTGGACATTCTCATCCAACCATATGGACCCTGATAGATGCACTACGTAAGGATTTTGCGGCTGTTGAGGGCACTATGCGACTCAACCACCTTGGACAACCCCCCTGCAAACATGTACGTTGCACTGCCAAGCAGTTCCAAGACAGACTGGTCAACATATGCACACAGTTCAGTGCTGGGGATAAAACCATCGCAGATACTCTCCAGAGTCTTGGACACTGTATTCGTTTGAAGTAATATCCTGATATTTGTTATGTTATTATGTGTGATTCAGAATTACATGAAATAAAAAAAACATCTCTGTGTTTGATTTATATGAATGAAAAAGGGGGCAAAAGACCTAAGGGGCAAATGACTGGAGGGGCAAAAGACATAGGGGCAAAAGACCGGGGGGACAAATGACCTACACCCGTAGAACAACCGACTATGGTAGACTGTTCCATATGGATACTGTCCTGAGGTATTTGTACACAGTGATGATTGTGTGACTGCGTTGATGTAATTTACAGATTGTTGATTCTATTAGAGATAGGTGTGGCATGCTGAAAACATGCTTGAGGGCTGATGCTAACTAGAAACGGTAGTGGATTTGAATGAACAATAATGCTTGTTTGATCAAGTGACGTGTGTCGAATGAGTCCCAGTTTAGTTGGTTAATGAGATGAGTGATATGGGTTTCTTTTTGGTGGTAAAAAAATAAATTGGGCAGCTTTTCGTTGAATTCATGGTGAGGACTACACACTTCTTCACAATGAAATCCATTAAGAATATTGATGCACTGGAGTAGGACAGTTAATAGCCATATAATTGTGTGAGATTATCTATCATAAAGTTAATATTAATAACAGCTTACAGTATTTAATGCATTTAATTTGCATTTAAATTTAGTTACTTCTAAATGGAATACGGCTTATAATAAAGGCATTTATCATAAAAAGGGATTGTTTTATATCTTAATAACTAAAAAAAATTTTATGTTTGTAATTATCTAAAGCAACTTGGGGGATCCTTACCTTAGTGAAGTGATCTATAATAATCTTATACCCCTGCTATTTATACAGCATTTAGAAATAATAGTATTTTAATGAATGGTACAATCCCAAATGTTATGTCCCGGTGCCATGTTGTTTTAATGTGTAACTTAAATTGAGAAACAATTAACATAAGTGTAGAAAGCTGTTGAATATGAAATGGGGGTATAATTTGGTTTCTGCTTGGGGAATTTTACTTCAGCTTGCGCTTTCAAAGTGGCGGGATGTAAAAGATTGCATCATCTTCCAATCAGCCAGGCAGTAGTGGTATGATCATGAAACGTGGGAGAGACTCAGTACCTTATTTTGGTACATTACAGATTTTAAAATAAACTAGTGACTTCTATTTTTAGCAGAAGTAAAAACTGTTTTATACTTAAATATAGCTTACACCTGATATTTCGTGCAGAATAAATTATCAAGCAAAAAAATCAAATGTACTGAATGTAATAAAAAAACTGTAAATATGCTTACTGGCCTAATATGAAATGAACTGTAATGTTCACAATTACCATGTTATGCAAAGTGACCACGTTATGCAAATTTATTGCACTTTTATTAAATTAATTTAGGGCACATAACATTTCAAAAAGGCCTCTTATGTGCCCAAAGGGCACACGTATGCCTTTTTCCAGATCGATCCCTGCAGTGTTGATGGGAGACTTTGTCAAAGGCTTTGGGAAAATCAAGTAATAGCTGGCCTACATCTGTCTGCCTTTTCTGATTGAGCATTTCTGACCAATCATTAATCTAGTTTAATTTATAAGTTTTACCACAGCGGATATAGGCGCAGTCCCCGAAACTGTGTTGCTCCCTAATTAGGATGTTACGTGTTTTGAGATGTTTAGCGACATAACATGATTATATGTTCCATTCTTTTACAATACAGGCACCGCATCAGAGATATGGGCTGGTAATTGGAGGCATCAGATTTTTATAAATTTATTCTTATAAATTGCAGTGACCAATCCCTGACGCCACTGGTTTGGAATTGTAGCTTTATCATAGCAATGCTGGAATAGACATCTCAAAGACAATCATACCTTGAAAGGGTTTGGGGCAGGCAGGGAGCCTTCTGGCTCATATGTAGCCTCCCAATCAGTGGTTATTTTGATATTTTGTTTTGAAATTGTTTACTGTTAGTGCATTGACATAATTGCTTGGTACAGTATTCCATGGCTTGATTACTCACTGTGAAGACAACTTGTGGCATGCATCTTGTCGACTGTGGTGTCGAACTGTTGACTTGTTGAGTCTTCCTGGATTAGTTTGAATATTCTCTTGGTGTCTATGTCAGTAAATCCATTAATAACTATGAAGACTTCTAGCATATCAGCCTTTATCCTACTATCTTGACAGGAGGCCACACTTTCGCAATCTTAGATAATATGGGAGCTTAGAGATTTCAGTGATCATCTTAGTGGCCTTCCTCTGGACACTTTCTAATTTGTCAATATCTTTCTGAAGATGTGGGCACCATATGCCTGTTGACAATTTTCGATGATGGGTCGGACCAAGGTGATGTATAAGTTTTTGATGGTTTTCATTCTTTTGTCTGTGTAGGTCCTACAAATTGTCCCTAGTATTCTATTTGTTTTCCTGACTACGTAGTTTACTTGTCCTTTACTTTCAGTGATTTATGAATGTGTACTCCTAGGTCTTTTTCCATATCTATCTATACGTACATCTCCCATAAAATAGTCATAGTTTGGGTTGTTGTATCCAATGTGCAGCCATTTGCATTTAGTGAAATTGAACAATAGCTGCCAATCCTGACTCCATTTATACATAGAATGGAGGTCTTCCTATAGAGAGTCGAAACATATTCAACTTCAGGAACTTGCCTCAACGTTTTTGTGTCATCAGCAAACTTTAACAGGGAGCTAATGTCGTTTATAAAGATAACAAATGTCAATGTCGTTTATAAAGATAACAAATAACACTGGGCCGAGTATTGATCCCTGTAAGTGGTACACCACTGCATGATCACTTTTTGTCAGTCTAACTCCGCACCACTTTATGCACACTCGTTGTCTACATCTGTTGCACATTTAACCGCCGGATAGAAGATAACCGCGGATAAGGGAGCAGCTATCCGGCCTTCATGCATACGGCCCCTGTTAGCCAACTTTCTATCCATCTGTTGATATTGCCCGTAATGCCATGAGCGGTTAGTTTTGGCACAATACATACAACTGAAAGAATACACGTACTGCCCTGTTATAAAAAAAAACTGATAATTGTAGCAAATTTTCAGTGCAATTGCCAAATGCATAGGCATATAATACGTGCTTACCTTGTTACTGTTAGACTTGTAATGAAAGTTTCAACTATAGCTGTTGCTTTCACACCGTTGGCCGGTGTTCATCATACATTTATAACTGCGTCTTTCCTTTTATGACAATCGAATTGAAATTGAAACTGGGAAATACCAGTATCGTCATCGACTCGACTACTCGGCAATAACCAGTTCGACGGTTTCCCAGAAACTGTTCGTAGGGAATCCCTATTCTTTGACAGCGTTACGTCATTACTACTTCACCGCGGCCAAACTGTCGAGACTTGCATCACTGACTAAAATACCATTTATTTTTAGTCAGTGCTTGCATATATCTATGTAACAATACGGATACAATAACTATTTTCACGGCTAATATATTTTATGGAAGGAAATTTTTATAATAATGGCCGATTAATCATTTTATTAAATAACAGCCCGACATCGAAGGAAAGGTTTCCCTGTGTTTATTTTTAGGCCAAGCTCAGGGGCATCCACCGAGAGCCTGTCAATTGCACGTAGTTTTTCTCGTTGGCAATTTACCGTACCATAACTGTTATCAAGCCAAACAGAGAAATAATACATACATCGTCATCCCAACACAGGTAGGAACATATTTACACACACAATAGCGAAACGGGTTAAACATTGTCGCCTATTTATTTGGGCGATAATAAAGACTTAGACGAGTTGTACTCAAACCCAAGGCAATGGGCTCGCTAAACATACATTACATAGTCGTAATTTGTGTATCCGAATCGTACTCGGTAAACTGAAAACAGCAGACGTAAGGCACATTCAAATGTCAGGCCAAGTTTTGGCAGAAAAGGCCATATAGGAACTACGAGTTTTAACTTATAAAATGTTTGTAAATCTATGACTGTACTGCAGTGGGTACAAGCATTGCCATTGGCGATATAATTTTATTGCCATATTGGCTTAGGCTATTTTCAGAGCATGTTCTGAAAATAAGGGCCAATCGGAGGCTTATTTTCAGAGCATGCTCTGAAAATAAGGGCTAATTAGAGGCTTATTTTTAGAGCAACAGCTCTTATATCTGCTACATTTATATTTGGATTTTTAAGGAATTATTTGAAATAATGTGGAGAAATAACTAGATAAACTCCTAGCTGCACAGCCTTATTTTCAGAGCATGCTCTGAAAATAAGGGCCGATTAGAGGCTTATTTTTAGAGCATGCTCTGAAAATAAGGGCTGATTGGAGGCTTATTTTCAGAGCATGCTCTGAAAATAAGGGCCGATCAGAGGCTTATTTTTAGAGCAGCAGCTCTGTTATATCTGCTACATTTATATTTGGATTTTTAAGGAAATATTTGCATTGTAGATGAAATAATTTGGAGAAATAACTAGATAAACTCATAGCTGCATAGCCTTATTTTCAGAGCATGCTCTGAAAATAAGGGCTGATCAGAGGCTTATTTTCAGAGCATGCTCTGAAAATAAAAATGACAATGCAAGTCCAATGTAGATTAAAATAGGCCCAAAAAGGGCATTTTTAATTCATTAATCAATAAAAAAAATCAGTCCAACACGCAAGTTTCCTGCCCACCTCCATCATGGACAAAATCAGCCGAGCTAATGAATGCACCCACGTGGGGGAATAGGAACTATTCCATCCTGCATTTTGATTGGTTAAATCAGCTTCCGGTTTGCTCGGGAAATAATAAATTATGGGATGTTATTTCCAGAGCTGCTCGGTAAATAGCCAGTGCGAATTTTATTAGCTTCTCCTAGCCTAGGCATAGGAACAACAGTATTTTTTCATAGGTCTGGCCTCGTGACTCTGCCATGACATCATGTGGTCCATTGTCACTGTTATAACGGTATGTGGACTACTAGCTGACACTCTCATGACTGCTTATCATTATATTATCTTTTTTTTCTTACATTCTGTTTTGGCAGGTGAGCTAATTAGCAAAATTTATATTTGTTCTACACGTAACGTGGCGCTCACGCTAGCAACATATGCTATGTCTTAATGAGAGTCTCCATTGACTATATTCTTACATCATTCTATATGTGTATGTATGGATTTTGTTTTGTTTGATATTAGTCAAAAATAAAATTATTCTCTCCTCTCATGTATGTGGTCCACTGACACTGTCATGACTGTAATTAAGTTGTCCACTGACACTGTCAAGAATGTTTGTGGTTCACAGTCATGACATTGTGGTCCACTGACACTGTCGCGACTGTATGTTGTCCACTGTCATGACTGTGTGTGGTCTACTGACACTATCATGATTGTATGTGGTCCACTGTCACTGTCGTGACTGTATATTATCCACTGTCATGACTGTATGTGGTCCACTGGCACTGTCATGTCTATATGTGGTCTAATGACACTGTCATGACTGTGTGTGGTCTACTGACACACATGACTGCATGTGGTCTACTGTCATGACTTATGTGGTCCACTGACACTGTCATGACTTATGTGGTCCACTGACACTGTCATGACTGTATGTGGTCCACTGACACTGTCATGACTTACGTGGTCCACTGACACTGTCATGACTGCATGTGGTCTACTGTCATGACTTATGTGGTCCACTGACACTGTCATGACTGTATGTGGTCTAATGACACTGTCATGTCTAAATGTGGTCCACTGACACTGTCATGACTTATGTGGTCCACTGACACTGTCACCTACGAATCGAAAATAATAACGTGGATCTGAGTAGCCGAAAACATACATGATTTGACAACCATAGTATGTAAGCTGATAAAACACCGAAAACGACAATAGGTAGAATTAATAATTGTTTCACTTCGTCTTTTAACCGTTCTCGACCAAAGCGCAAATTTATTACGCACCACTTAACATCGATTCGTCGTTTCATATGCGGATGACGAACTCGTATTTTTTGCGCACCGGTAGAGCCTTGGGTTAGGAATTTGGCATGTTGGTTTCGCGTCGCGAAAACGATTAAATTTAGGATGTAATGGAAGCATGTCATTTCACCTAAGTGTTATGCTGGTATTGCGTACTAAATGCATTTAAAACTGTTAATCTGATTCGTACGCGAGGCGTATTTTTGAATCTCGATTGCAATTTACAAACCGTCGAAGCGAAGCGCGAAGCCAGCGTCAGCGACAGCGATTGATGTCGGCGACAGCGCAAGACAAACAACACATTGATACTCGTTCATTGACATTGTTCGCTTAATGTTTCTTGAGAATTGTCAAAGCAATTCTAAGTAGGTTTAAGCAGGCCCATTTGGCATTTTCCCCTGGCGGCAGAAAATCGGGGTCCACGACCGACCGCGTTATAATCCGAATCCGCCTAATAACGGGGCGCGTTATAACGAGGCGCGACTGTAAATAAAAAACAGCCGTTTGAAAAATTTTTATTATATAAAAATATATACATGTTAGCAGGCCTGTATGTTAGAAACAATAACAACATTCAGTCAGTCGATCATTTATCAGACGTTTGAGTGCATTCTAAACAATGTCTTTGCTGGTTCTCACAAATATCAGGAGTTCAAATCTTTTGTCTGACAAAGAGCACCTTTCCAGACAAAAGAACTGTTTATATGCTAAAATTAGTATTTATGTCTACGCTAAAATGTGTACTATTAATAGTAAAAATTTGTATCAATAGTAAATTTTTTTTTACTATTTAGATGCAAAAATGTACACTAAGTAGGTGCTTCCTCTTGTGATGCAGTATAGTGAGACAGAATGGATGACTGGAAAAGGTGGGAGTGGTCTACTGCATGGGATGATGTCTTTAAGAAAAACTACTACACGGAAATGATTACAAAAATTAAACCTTCGGAGATATTGCCACACCTGCCCAGCCTTTCACAGTCAGATGAAGTAAGTGTGCAGGAAATATAATGTAAGTTTTTTTCTACAAAGCAGTGTGACTAATAATGTGTATTAGGGTCAGAACGATATACAGGTGCATTGGTGTATCGTGATACACAATATCTGTATTGCAATACACTACCATATGCGATAATGGTAGGCAAAACGTTATTTGCGTCACCTTTGTGAAGCAATAAATGTTCAACACGAACCACACCTGCCTGTGTATTGATAAAATAGTGAAATATAAGATGTAGTACATTTCCCACATGTATATCTAACTATAATCTATGTAAAATTTTTACACTATTATTTTTTTATTATGTGAGTGACGATGTGACATCTGCTGTAGCGTTGCCTTGTCCACATGATAAATAAACATGTGTTTTACTGTTGTGTCATTCTAGTCAGTGTAGTCTGTATTGCAATATGTATCATTTTGTTACCTCTGTATCGCGATACATATAATGTGAAGTAGGCTATCATTCCAGCCCTAATGTGTATTAGTCCAGGAGAAGAATATTGTAAGTTTATAGCCATCCTCGCCAGCCAAGGGTGGTAGTAGTACTACAGTACCTCCTGGCAGATCGCTGTGTTCAAACGTGGATTTGAGAAATTATCCCACGCAAGGTGTGGACTTTGTATTTAATCCCACTTCCTGTCTTGGTTTCACGTTTCTGGGAACTAGATGTGCCTGCGCCCAAACTTTATAGACTCTTCCCACAAAGTGCTCATCCACTACCAATTAAAGTTAAAACTGCTTCCTCAGCTGATTTAGCCTATCGCAATGTGAATAGTTTATGTAACATCCGCAGTCGTTTTAATAAAAAATGCCTATTTTTGTTCAAATCATCGAAAGAATTGACTTTAGTTGTTAGATCTGGTAAGGATCAAAATAGTGGATATCCAAGATGGTAAACGCTGTGTGGGTCAATGCTGATCATGGGCATGACCTCCATCCTCTCACCGATCACATTACAAAGTTAATAAATTTCACCAAGGATCAAAATCGTGATTTTCAGCATTTCGATTTTCACTTCAGTAAATGCTTGAACAAGCATTAACTAAATTAATAGTTTTTCTGATGATTTCACAAAAAGTACATACAAAAGTTGCACAAACGAGCTAGCATGTTGTAGTGGATACTAGGTAGGTTTGGTTTTTTACCAACTTAATTTGAAATGAGACTAGCAAAGAAAAATTTATTTAACCTTTAAGTTCCTTTATGCTAACCCCATAAATCCGAGTAAGCTAAGGTCGATCTGCCAGGAGTACTGATTGTGGTCAGAGGCCTCTGTTGGCGAGGATAGATCTAGCCTTTTTTGTGTGATTCCATTGTTACAGTCTTGAATATAAATCAGTCAATCTATCAGTTATTTGCACCAATACAATCAGTCTGGTGGAAGAGACTACCAGGGGAGGACAGAGCCAGGTGGTGCTACTGAATGTCTTCTTTGTGGTAGCATGATATAACAGACTCATAGGAAACAAAATTATTGGTAAGGCCCACAGTGACTAGGTGCAAACAGACGTTCTAAAACCTGGTGCAAATTGTTGCATTCTGAGCAACTATTTAATACTCGCTGCTAACAACATTTTAAACAAGAAACGTGTACATTGTGTTGCATTTTAATTGTCTACAACAGTTGGACATTATTGGTGTATCCGAGTCAGGGTAGCATGAAACCTAGTTAGAAATATATTACGCATCCATATGATTGAGTGAGAGCATATGTAATCATTATGATAGATAGATAGATGCATGACAATTAATATAGATGTCACACAGAAAACTAGTTAATCATTTCGACAAATACACTTTAATTATTACGTATTTCTGTCAAAGAAAAGCATACAATTTCCAATTGTGAAAATAAAAAAGAAGATATTTTGTCTTTCATCACATACTGGTAGGACATCTGACTACAACCATTGTTTATACACTAAAGGAATAATTTGCTTTGGTTGAACTCAGGGTGTACGTCGACATAAGTATTTCACTGTCATGTTGTAGGAAGGAATCAAACAGTGCGAGGTCAACCATGGGGCGAATCGGGCTGTACAAGAACTCAAGGATTGTCTGCTACGGAAAGGAAAAACAAAAGAGTTTATTGATGCGCTTCGGGCAGTACTGCTCACAGAACTGGCCGATAGAATGGAGCAAGGTAGAGCAAAGTTATATCAGTTTCTTGTAAGATTCTTCCGTAAACCACTTTTTCCACTCGTCTTGTTTTATATGCATTTGTCGATAGAATGTAGCTATTTATTATCAGATACGACATGCGAGCTCATTTTTACAAATGTGTTAGTCAGTGAAATCATCAGATAAACTGCTAAATTGAAAAAGGGCAAAAGTGGTCCAAGTCATGAGACAAGAGGCATTCCGTCTAAGATCAACTACCTGTTTTTTAATTCAACCAAAATGTTATCAATTAATCCTCAGGTCAATATAGCCATGCATGTCAAACCATTTCTGAGTTATGGACGCTTAATTTTTGGGGGATTCCGTCATTTTTGCCAATTTCCAGAAATTATGAAGATTTCTTGTTCTACTGAAAATATCAATACCTCAAAAACTATTTGTGCTAGAACACTGAGATTTGGCATGTAGATAGTAACTATAGTTCCACTTCTGTATATTAGTTCTCTCACAATCTGCTATTGAAATTGAGTGTTTTTATGTGCAAAATATTGTCAACGAGTGATTTTAGACCCATATTTCAACAATAAAACATGTTAGAACACAAATGAATCTTATTTGGATCAATAGTACACCTACACATCTAGGTATAGAAGATGTTTGAAGTTTCTGTCTTCCTTAGTTTATGAGATTCTGATCTGCAAAGTTGGTATATAGTGAAAGTGGCCGATATTTAGCAGCCAAAAGTCATTTGGGCAATTCCCTATTCAGATGGCTTCATGTTGAGAAAAAAATTTCGGATGGGTGCATGTTGTGTTTTTATCTTAATCAACAGATTACACAATATCAGATTCTATTAAATTTTACTGGTTATCATCTATAGCAAGAAGTATGTAAATATTGTTGCCAAATGCAAAAAATAACTTCTAAATATATAGTTGTAGATTATACATACCTGGATCTTTGTATATGAAATCAACCATGATTGGTTAAAAAGTTGATGTCTCAGAATTTACTTACATTTTAACTTGTTATTGTGTGGGCAAATAAAATGGCTATCTTTGAGCACATGTGCAAAAAACTAAGGCTTTACATGTAAATTGAAATACCCTAGTATAATATGTACAAGTGGTAAGCACGCAAAATCATGCCTATTATTGTTACATGTCTCTAACTTGAGAAGTTTTCAAGCTATGTATCTGAAATTTGCTAAAAATGTAGATATATAATATTGGTACAAATTGTCTATGTACAATTCGAGAATGAGAGAGGGAAGGACAATGGGTATATCAGGTGTGCAAAAATGTAGATTTTTTTCTACCAAAAACGATTTTAGCAGTCTGTATTTCATTGTTGTTTTACAGTACAACGTCCAAATTGCAATCCTCTATTGTCAGAGATAATGGCAATACTCTTGTAGTTTAATAGGTAACTACTTACTATATTTTTTTAATAATTCATTCTTAAACTAGCTTTTTAAATATTTTTACAACTTTCAGCACCCAAAATAAGAATGTTGGACAAGTCCTATCACCACCATTTTTTAAACTGTACATAGTTCTAAATTTATTTTGGATATTTTTGGCCAATTTGGGAGATATTTAGGAGAACATGTCATTAGGCTGAACTATTATTTTCAGCTTCAATATAAACTAAATGAGACCATCCTGAAATTTCATTATGTTGTTTATCTACTAGAGGACTGTGCACATTAACAAAATTGTGATCATAGGACTTGTCCCACATTCTAATTTAGGGTGCTGAAAGTCGTAAAATATATAAAAAGTTACAGTTTAAGATTTGTGTGCACCTGGTATACCCATTGTCCTTCCCCCTCTCAAATTGTGCATGTACAATCTGTGCCAATAGAACTTCCTCAAGTTAGACGAGTCACCTGAAAACAAGTAAAAAATAATGGGTACGATTTTAGGCTCTTACCTCTTGTTCACGTTATACTAGGGCATTACAAAGATAATTTGCATGTAAATGTCTTCTTTTGCACAAGTGTTCATGGATACCCATTTAGTCATTGGCTAAAATGTATGAACATTCTGAGACATCAACTTTTTGACCATTGGTTGATTTCACATGGAATGAAGGTACATATAATCTAGTTTTTCGCCGCTAAATATAGGCCACTTTTCGCTATGTGCCAACTTTTGTAGATCAATATTTCATAAATTTATCAAAATAGAAACTTAAAATGTTTCATATACCTAGATATATAGGTGTGGTATTGATCCAAATAAGATTCATTTGTGCTCTATCATGTTTTATTGTTGAAATGTGGGTCTAAAATCACTCATTGGCTCAATTTCACACATAAATACCCACAACTTCAATGGCAGATTGTGTTCTAACATGTTTTATTGGGTCTAACCTCACATTGGCTCAATTTCACACAAAATAATAGGAGATTGTGGGAGAATTAATATACTGAAGTGAAACTATAGTATGTGTGCTACTATCTACATATGATGGAGAATGGGCATGTCAGGGTTCTTGCACAAATAGTTTTTTGAGTTATTATTTAAGTAAAAAAAATCTTCATGATTTAAAAAATTAGCAAAAATGACAGAATCTGCAAAATTTTAAATGATCATACCTCAGAAACTATTTGAGCTACAGCCCTATGGTTTGACACGTGTGGTTACATTGACCAGTACATTAACTGGTAAAATTGTTGTTGAATTCAAACATGAGTGCAACAAGATTTTCTTATCTTAATTTGGTTGATTGGAGACAGAATGCCCCAGTAGCCTTTTGTCATTGTAGTCAAACCTCCAAAGGTTACATGTACTGGCTACCTGATCTGACAATCAATGTAATTTCTTCTGATGATGCTGAACATACTTAAACTATTCACAAAGTACAAATCTCGGCAATAATAAACTTCATTCGTGATGAGCTAAATGAATAGTTTTAAACCTGTTTCTTCAACTCATTTAGCCCAGGGACAGATCAGACTTGGCAAGCGCTTTCTCTGTAGCTGCGCCCAAAATCTAGAACGGACTCATTACCCATCACCTTAAAATCAACTGGCAGTATAACTACCTTCCGCAAAAATCTGAAGATATGTTTTTTAAATTGCATTTCCACTCTTAATCATTGGCAGTCCCAGTGGTGCCTCGCTCGTATAATGACTTTTGAACGTCCCTGTATGTGATATCAGGCTTAGTTAGGCTTCTTGCACCTCAGAGCTCAGTTCCCTGATGATATAAAAGTTTTACTATTATTAATATTATTATTAATAATGCTATTATTATACCATAATTTAAATAATGCTGTAACAACAAATTCCGATCATGTTTGTAGACCTCGACATTGCGTGTGGTAGACAGCGATCTACACCACAGACAGATAGAGGTCAAGGAGACATGACACCCATGACCTTGAACCACTGTAATGTACAGATAGGCTCCAGCAGTCATATGACTGTCAACCAGTCAGGTGACAATGACAGTGACATGTCGAGTGTAGAAGCTGGCGACAGTTCTCCAGGTGCCAATGTCAGTGCAAGCTTAAGCGAAAATGTACCTGTTGGAAGACGAGAACAACTTGACACAAGTCCTGATGTAAGATCAGTACAACTTGACACGAGTGCTGATGTCAGATCAGGACAACTTAACACGAGTCCTGATGTAAGACCACGACAACCTAACATTGGTCCTGAGATAAGATCAAGCCAACTACAAGGACAACATTCCTTGAGTGATGAGCCCTATATTCCGCCCTATGGTTCTGTGGTGCCTTCAGACAGCGCCGACACCGACATAAAAGTACTCAGTGTAGCCACTCCAGAACCAACTATGGATGAGACTGTCAGTGTTCATGAAGACCTATCTGTGGAGGTGTCTATGACACCAACGTGGGATGAAAGGGATCTAGAATCCCAGCAGTTGAGGGAAAACGAAGGAAGCAGTGATGAGGAGACATCACTGCTGAAGCCATGCAGAAGCATAGAAACACACGCATCTCCAGATGGTGGTGGTTCCTGTGCCTCTTGTTTCACAGGAGGCTCCACAGTGAGTGACTTGGAAAGAGACGTCCATGACCGGTTCAGTGACAGCGCTGAAGACAGTGGTCAAGCGAGTGTGTGGCCTGCCACGGCTGGAGTGAGTCTTGACCATCATGGACAGGAGAGTTCACCGAAACGAACGAGTGGAGACATCAAAGGGAAGATCCGTCCATCCACGGAGTTGATAGATGGCATGGTGTCTGGAACCTTCAGTGACTTGTGTGTCCACAGTCCAAGTAATGTCCAAGAGAGCAATGACCAGAGTGGTGTCAGTGTCCACTCTGATGTAAATCTTGTCCAAGGCAAAACTGACCACACTGATGTCAGTCTTGTCCAGACCAACACTGACCGCTCTGATGTCAGTCATGTTCAAGGCAACGCTGACTGTTCTGATGTCAGTCTGGACCAGCAGGGTGCAGAACAAAACAGGGAGAACTCGTATGATAGTTCGCGTCTGCTGTTTTTCACGGTGGCGGCTGTAGTTGCTCTTACAGCTGTGATCTTCCTTATGAAGAAATAGTGCGTCTGAGTGATGTGTAACCTTCACATGTCCAGCTTCATTTGAGCTGCTGGATGCTTTTTGTGTTACCTGGTGCTTATGTTTTAATGTAGGAGTTCTTACTGCCCTGCCTATAAAGTTATAGGTCTGTATAAAATACAGTTGTAAATATGTGCATTTATTTGTGTAATGTAGTTGCTTTTACAGCTGTGATCTTCCTTATGAAGAAATAGTGCGTCTGAGTGATGTGTAATCTTCAGAAGTCCAGCTTCATTTGAGCTGGATGCTTTTTGTGTTACCTGGTGCTTATGTTTTAATGTAGGAGTTCTTGCTGCCCTGTCTATAAAATTATAGGTCTGTATAAAATACAGTTGTAAATGTGTACATTTATGTGCGTGCATGCATGCATATGAATATATGTATATATTTATTTATTATATATGTATACGTGATTTCTTATGCATCATGGCACCCTGTCTTTAAGACTGCAATAACCGTTTTACAGTTCATCTCCTGGTAGCGCTGATCAAATCCACCGCACTGGGAAGCATTCAGCAACACTCCAATAACTGTACAGATGCTACCCATTTACATATTTCAACCAAGTATGTAAAAAAATTTTCCAAGCTTCTGGCACCAAGAGGATTCAAACCCTGGTTATCTCGACTGAGAGTCTGTTCTAACCATTGCTATTGCACGACACCAATATTTGTGCCATGTCCGTTTGCATTGTTAAAGCAAACTAAATGTGTCAGTGGCCAAAACATCTCGTTTTTGGAGTAGGCAAAATAATAGAACTCTAATTTGTTAAGCCAAGTTGTTACATAGATGTGTTAATGATATTCGCATCTTTTGTTAACTGTGTAGTGCATCAAATGCTTAATACTTACATAATTATATATGCAGCTTGTACGGAATGTACTCGGATTATTGTAAATAAGAAATGTCATGTGGCCGAAATGAGTGAACTGTTCTTTACGCAAATGCTCTTTACAAGTATATTAAAGTGTTTTTATAACCTGTTGTTTGTGTTGTACTTGTGTATACAAACATTAAGTGTTGCATCCATGCTGCTTCATTTACTTACATCAAATGTAGGGAACCCGTTCCAAGTCTTTGTGCATTGCGGCATTGCCCATTACAGATACGTACCATACTAGCATTCAACCTCGGCACATGGGTAGACATTGACCGTTTTGACCCTGCCACACTTTACTTTTGATGTGCAGATTCTGCACATCTTTACTTTGTGTGCATGGTAAACTCCTAATGTTTACACATTTAAAAATATACTTTAACCGTTATATGTCTATTTTTTAATGCTTTAGGGTGAATATCATTAAACATTAAAAACTATATGTTGACCGTTAAGTTTAATTTTTAATGCTTCGGGGTGAATATTGTGTTTTCATTGCATGCAGAGTGGAATATGATTTTACAGGTGTTTATATGCCCATCATATGAACACCTGATCGTTATAAAAAGGTTTTAGAAATTGTTGACAAATGTTCAGTGTTCACAAGCAGATAAGAGTTGAATACATTGGGACTTGGTCAAACTGTTCCATATGTCCAATGTTCCTTATATCCATGTATAAACAGTGCAGGCCACAAACCGTTCCATATGTCCAATGTTCGTTATATCCATGTATAAACAGTGCAGGCCACAAACCGTTCCATATGTCCAATGTTCCTTATATCCATGTATAAACAGTGCAGGCCACAAACTGTTCCATATGTCCAATGTTCCTTATATCCATGTATAAACAGGGCAGGCCACAAACTGTTCCATATGTCCAATGTTCCTTATATCCATGTATAAACAGTGCACGCCACAATGGAGATTTTAAATGTGCTCCTTTCAAGTGGATGTTCTTTTCATCGAGAATCCTTGTAGTGAGTCCATTGCATAGTGTGTATATACTATGTAACACAGTCTTATGACAAAAACAATCAGACTTTGTATACTTCACTGATGATCACTTGGATATTCGTTCCAGCACCAGTCTGACTGTCTGATATCTCTATCAAACAATCATTGCAGCTCCTGCCCTGCCATGCTGAGCAAGTCAGTGTCTCGCTCTATTTGTGGGAATGTAAGTGTGGAACTTAATGGGGCTAATCCCATTTCACACATGGGATCTTTGATAACATTGTACGCAGCACAGAATGAGTCGAATTAGCTTACTTATGACTAGGTAATATTAAAAAAATTATTTCAAATTTTATTCCTGGTGAACAGACCTGCTACCTAGTGAGAATCAATGTCTGCTGTGGACGAATACAGTAATTATTAAGGACTTGTTATGATTGGGTAATGTTTTAGTGGGCCAGCATCCACGTAAATTTTCCACTAAAAATTACTGCAGAAGAACACCTATCATGGCGACTGGTGAACCCTGGTGAACCGTATGAACCCTGGTGACTTGTGGCTGGCTCGAGTCACCCATTTCGACTTGAAATTCGTGACTTGAGACTTAACTTGCAGGTCAATGACTTGAGACTTGACTTGCCAATGTGTTACTTACCCAATAGTCTGTCTGGTTGTACCACCCCTGTTGTGGGATGACAGAATTATAACTGGACAGAAAATGTATAATTATAGTAGTAGTGGATACTTATCCGAAGCATTCTGTAACATAAAGTGATACAGCGCCATTTTGAAACCTGTCACGCAAATTGCTGTTATATACTGTATGACGAGCAATACCGTTTAATTATATACAACACTTTTTATTCAAGTGCTTCACATTACACTGTTGGTTACCACATGGTATAAGCTTGATAGAAACCATTACAAACATTACACTGCTGATTACCACATGGTACGAGCTTGATACAAACCCTTACAAACATTTCAACCACGTACATAGTTTATATATTAATGCAATAAATAGGGCTAAAAGCAACAAAGTTACTAAAATAAAAAAGTCTTGTAGTGTCATTTCATGTTAAATACATTTACATGATATGGCAGTGCAGTACAAAAGGTATGACAATAAAGTCAAAGAGAGATCTGGATATTAAAGGGAACGTAGAAAAAGTTTTATTGCTTAACGCTAGTTGGGGGTTTCGCATAATTAAAATGCCCAAGTTCTCTTATTTTTTCTATCTCAAAGTACATTTAAATAAATTTTTATTTCGCTCCAGTGAAAAACATTATATTTCACCTTCAATGGAGAAGATTTGTTGGGCGGTCTTTAATTGCAGCAAAGCGGTCTCTATATATGTCATAAAACCACCATGTTTTACTTCATCACCAAAGTGTGTAATTTTGAAAATATCAACAGGTGAAAGGTCAAGGTAGTAACACCATTTTGTATGGATATATTTTTTATAGATGTAATAAATTCAGTGTTGCAGTGTCCCATAAAACAGTTGTTCGTTTAACCAATAAAAATTGTAATACATCCCCTTTAACTGGCAACTGATGTGTCCAATACAAAGTTATAAGCTATGATAGTCTGGCACGTGTAACCACTGCTGACCGGATGGACATGGCCTGTGGTCATCTTGTGTCCAGCTGGTCAGTCTTATGAGTGGTCCTTGTCCACAGAGGTGCTGCTGGACGATGAGTTGGTGTGCAGCCTGGACGTTGAGACGCTGCGCAGCCTTTTGATTGCGACGCGCGCCTCCTCAAAGTCCGCGAGCAGGGCGTGGGAACGGATGTCCTTCGTGTCTGGACGTTCACCGGGACTGTGAGACAGCAGGGGCTCCAGGAACGTACACTGTAAGGACACGTGACACCAATGACAGGCTATGTTGACACAAAGAACATGCCTACCATGCAGGAATGGGGCAGTGGATTTGTTTTAACAGATGGTCACTGCACTTGCCACCCATACATATAGGTCTTGTGGGCACTATGGAAGCCACTACTGCCAAGAAGGTTACTGCCAAGAATTCCCATACAAAACAAACAAGAAGCCACTATCTGCTACGGGGGGGGGGGGGGGCTAACTGTTGTCCCTGTCTGCAACATGGCAAGGGAGTTAATGAAACATAATTACATTGCACAAATGTCTCTAAAACTTGAAAGCACATTTCAAGAATTTAAATTAAATATTGTATTGCGGGATTACGTTCACTTTTTACATTTGTCCCGTTGGATTTTGTGGTGTGGGATTATGTCTAGAAAAACTCCAGACTCCAGATACCCTTTGTATTGCATATCCTTGGATGGGTGATGACAGCCACAAAAGCAAGAAGAGTCAGTACTCTTACATAGTTACATAATACAGTGGTAGTACCTGGCCATGGACACTCACAGTTCAGCTTATTCACTGACTGACACTTCAAAAAAACTGCCTGGACCTGACTAGAAGCTTTCATTGACATTGGTTGGGTCAACTTGGGTCATTGGCTGAGTGGCCGTGTCTAATGGGCATTATGATCATCAAAGCTAATTCTTACTCCTGACAGCAAGCCAGTGGCTGTCACCACCAGATTGCATAAAATAATATACCCAAATGAAAAAGTTAATTGTGATTGTTTAATTAAATTAAATTAACCTCTTCTAGTAAAGTTAATTAATTAAATTAAATTAATTAGTGATTTTCTGGAAAGTTAATTAATTTAATTAAATTGAGTTAATTGAATTAACGAATTAACAATTGAAATTAACCCATGCCTGCTACCATGATATACACTTATTGACCGATACTGGGTTTTATGCACGAGTTGCTTCACAATGTTATATTGAGCGAGGTTCCACGCCAAATACAACATTCTAAAGCACATGCATTTATAACAGTGCAAACCAGGATTTATTACACTGGACGTCACTCCATGCAGGACAGTGCATGACACCGTAGGTAGCATGCTATCACAACAATTACCCACGAATAAATATTGAAGATACACTGGCCAATGAAAGTACCATGTGTCACCAATGTCAGAAGACATAAAGATAAAACGATGAAGATGGATCGGCCACACACTTAGGAGAGATGGGAATAACAACATTACAGTAGCACAAACCAGGGCCCCTGAAGGTACAAGGAAGAGAGGAAGGCCAAAGTCACCAGGGAGAAGGATGTGGAAGTAGAGAGAGAACAGCTGGGATGGAGTTCTTGGAAGATGGTAGAGAACACAGCTAGAGATCGCACGAAAAGTTGGAAGCTACTAAGTGGCTGTATGCACCAACTAGGTTGGGAAGAGGACAAGTAAGTTACTAAGTGGCTGTATGCACCAACTAGGTTGGGAAGAGGACAAGTAAGTTACTAAGTGGCTGTATGCACCAACTAGGTTGGGAGGAGGACAAGTAAGTTACTAAGTGGCTGTATGCACCAACTAGAGTGGGAAGAGGACAAGTAAGTTACTAAGTGGCTGTATGCACCAACTAGGTTGGGAAGAGGACAAGTAAGTTACTAAGTGGCTGTATGCACCAACTAGGTTGGGAGGAGGACAAGTAAGTTACTAAGTGGCTGTATGCACCAACTAGAGTGGGAAGAGGACAAGTAAGTTACTAAGTGGCTGTATGCACCAACTAGAGTGGGAAGAGGACAAGTAAGTTACTAAGTGGCTGTATGCACCAACTAGAGTGGGAAGAGGACAAGTAAGTTACTAAGTGGCTGTATGCACCAACTAGAGTGGGAAGAGGACAAGTAAGTTACTAAGTGGCTGTATGCACCAACTAGAGTGGGAAGAGGACAAGTAAGTTACTAAGTGGCTGTATGCACCAACTAGGTTGGGAAGAGGACAAGTAAGTTACTAAGTGGCTGTATGCACCAACTAGAGTGGGAAGAGGACAAGTAAGTTACTAAGTGGCTGTATGCACCAACTAGAGTGGGAAGAGGACAAGTAAGTTACTAAGTGGCTGTATGCACCAACTAGGTTGGGAAGAGGACAAGTAAGTTACTAAGTGGCTGTATGCACCAACTAGGTTGGGAGGAGGACAAGTAAGTTACTAAGTGGCTGTATGCACCAACTAGAGTGGGAAGAGGACAAGTAAGTTACTAAGTGGCTGTATGCACCAACTAGAGTGGGAAGAGGACAAGTAAGTTACTAAGTGGCTGTATGCACCAACTAGAGTGGGAAGAGGACAAGTAAGTTACTAAGTGGCTGTATGCACCAACTAGGTTGGGAGGAGGACAAGTAAGTTACTAAGTGGCTGTATGCACCAACTAGAGTGGGAAGAGGACAAGTAAGTTACTAAGTGGCTGTATGCACCAACTAGAGTGGGAAGAGGACAAGTAAGTTACTAAGTGGCTGTATGCACCAACTAGAGTGGGAAGAGGACAAGTAAGTTACTAAGTGGCTGTATGCACCAACTAGAGTGGGAAGAGGACAAGTAAGTTACTAAGTGGCTGTATGCACCAACTAGAGTGGGAAGAGGACAAGTAAGTTACTAAGTGGCTGTATGCACCAACTAGAGTGGGAAGAGGACAAGTAAGTTACTAAGTGGCTGTATGCACCAACTAGGTTGGGAAGAGGACAAGTAAGTTACTAAGTGGCTGTATGCACCAACTAGGTTGGGAGGAGGACAAGTAAGTTACTAAGTGGCTGTATGCACCAACTAGAGTGGGAAGAGGACAAGTAAGTTACTAAGTGGCTGTATGCACCAACTAGAGTGGGAAGAGGACAAGTAAGTTACTAAGTGGCTGTATGCACCAACTAGAGTGGGAAGAGGACAAGTAAGTTACTAAGTGGCTGTATGCACCAACTAGAGTGGGAAGAGGACAAGTAAGTACATCGACACAACAAACATGATGACTTGGTGTCACAACATGACAGATGACACCAACGACAGGATACACAAACACATCACAGATGTGACATAACGCAACATAGCTCTATCAACATGTGATTCTAACAATCAACAGTGGTTATGATCACTTCAGAAATGTCTGACACTATTTCAGTATTGTTCCTACTTCGTTTCCCCAGCAAAGAAACACATCGAAACTGACATTTGTGCTTAACTATTTTGTTTATAATAAATATATCTGATGCGTTTATTTGCAAAACGGAAAATCAGTATTTCATCAGTGGCATATAATGTGGTTTTCAACAGAATTCTTTTACCTCCATCAGTACCAACTTGCAGACAGCACAAAACCACTCTTAACTCAAATGTTTTGATCATTAACACGTATTGTAAATAAAATTCCTCGTTTATAGAGGAGTCTCTGCACAGTTTCTCTTTGCAAATATAAAGTATCACTGGACACATCCATTGGTCATTCCTGGTAAATCACACTTTTACAATATTTGCTGGCAGTACACAGTTCATTCTGACATACCTCGTTTGGTAGTTCGCGTGTAAATCTTCCTGGGAACTGGAGACGTTTCACTTCGAGCAGAGTCTTCACCCTTTCCATCTCGGTAGCAAATGGAAAGAAGAGCTCAAAGAAGATCATTCCGAGAGCGTAGATGTCCACCTTGTGTGTGTAACTGTCCCCGGCAATCTGTAGGCACAAGTGTCCCTGTCAACTGGCTGGATCACTGCATAACGCATATGAAGCCTACCCGCTTCACCCGAAAGTTCATCACCCCAAAATCACCAGAAACACAAGCTCGGGGCCCATATTCTCGAAAGACATGAATGTGTAACTCAAGTTTTCCGTAAAAATGGTGGCAAAGCTGACTTTGGGGCAGTCACTCATGGAATATATAAACCAAATTGACATAGCAAATTTAAGATTATAACGCAAGCCTGCAAGTGTTCATTGAGATTCAACATTGATTGTGTAATACTTCAGTAGGCATATTCAGTATTTAGCATGTGGGTAATATTTATCCAGGTATTCCAAGAGTGACCTCCTCGTGATTCTTTTGCTGCCATATTTACGAAAAACTGAGTTACGAATTCTTTCGAGAATATGGGCCCAGAGGTATTAGACAATAAAAAAAAATCAATTTGCAATGTTAACCCATTAGGCCCCAGGATTTTATTAAAACATACCACCATGTTCCCAGGATTTCTGGCAAATTTTGAGCGATTTTACCTCCTTGTGTTCAAAAATGTGTACAAAAAACTATTCAATATTGACAATTACAAGTTGTGTTTGTTTTGAAGAGTAGTAATTTCTCCACATGCATGTATACGTAGAAATAGAATATATTAATAAAATGTTGACATTTTATCACAATTTGCAAAGACAAAATAATACATTTGTTAAAACTTTGAAAGTTGCCACTGACATTTGACAATGATCCCATGCTATAACCCTATGCAACTCAGCGAAGAAAATGTAGCTATGTGTTAGCTTTGCACCACTGAAAACATTATTAAATTCTGACGGTTATTTTTCAGGTTACACCATATTTTATCATTACAAATATAGAAATAAAATTTTTCAAGATAGCGTGAACAAAACTCATGAAAAATCAAGATTTTTAAAGGGGAACACATGCACGTAACGAGCTGTTGTTATTGCAAAATGTATCCACTAGGGTTTTTTGGTAGCGTTTAGTTCAGTAGTTTTTCACCAGAATTTTTTTTAATAGAGTCCTGTATGCGGCCGGCGGCGGCCGGCCGTTGTGGGGTCTAATGGGTTAAAGTGGTCAACAGATGGATGAATACGCTAGGAAGTTGAGGAGGGTAAACATGGCTAATAAACAAGTTTTCAGGTGACAACAAAATGCTATTTCCTGCTGACCTAACTAACACTAACAGGGAATGAGCCCCAAAGAGTCGGTGCGGCAACCAAAAAATCCCTAGTTCAATGTTTGTCTCAACTCTGAGAACAAAAAAGTTGATCTGAACTAGATCGAAGCTGTGTAGGCTTTCTCGCAGGAGTAAGCAGTGAACATAAATATGTTGGTTGCTTAGATGAAAATGCCTGATAGTGACAGATAATAGTACAGATCTATAAGCTAGTCATAACTTGTGTTGTATTCGACCTAATAAGCACACAGAACAATTAAAAAAAATTGGGCCATGGAAAAATGTCAAGGAATCTGTTCTTATAAAGGTACACCAACATTTTTTCTCTACGACAATAAGGTAATTGTTTAACACTGGTGTTGTCATTTGGTAACTAGTGTAGAACAACTGTCTAACACCAGATGACACTTCAATTGTTTCACACGTTAAATTACAGTAATTATGGAGCCTGCTGATTAAAAAGGGTGTATGCTAATTAGGGCATGTACGCTTAATAGGTTAAATACAGTAAATGTTAACTTCCTACTTACCTGTTCAGGACTCATGTAGAGTTTTGTGCCCACTTGGTTAGTGTGATGGCGCGGCGTCCTTGCGGTACCTTTGTTTCCCCAGATGTCGTTGTCGTCTTCCATTACGTGTTCCTCGCTTGCCGTGACGAGGCCAAAGTCGCCCACTTTCACTGTGCCATCCATTGAGAAGAAGATGTTGGATGGCTGAAAGAAATACACTCATACATGGAACATTGCTAGTTTAAATGTGAATGACTTACATAAAAAGGTGTAGGTGGGTTAACCGAATAGATATGTAAACTGCAAAACTAAAATATAATTATCAGTGAGAGGCAGCATTGGCCAGTATTCAAATACTACTACACTGACTTAACATGACCTTGCCAATACAAATATGGTTATTTTCAATGAGTATTAAGACACTGCAAATGTTGAAAACGTAATAAAATACTTGAAAGAGAAATATGGAACACAAATATTTTAACCCAAAACTAAGAAGTAATGAGTGTCTAATAACTATTACCTTTGCTTAGTACATCAAATATAGCATGTTATCAGCAACAATTACCCATCAAATATGACATTTGCTGAGATATGGACTTTGTCTATGGGAATTACATCCTACATTGTAATGCTTAGCACAGAATGTGACAGTATTCAAATACTGTTATACGTTATATTTCACCTTCAAAGGTGAAGATTAATTGGACTGTCTTTAATTGCAGCAAAGCAATGGTGAACTCTAAGGGATGAGTAGAACTCATCAGAGCGGGGGACCGCCGAGGATTTGGGGAGGAAACGTTATTTTGAAAAGATATGTCTTCAGATTTGTACAGAAGGTAGTTAGTGTCAGATGATTCAGAAGTGGTGGAAGTTCATTTAAGATCCTGGGCTTGGCTACAGAGGTAGGCCAAGTTTGGTTCTGACAACAAAAAGCTGTTGTGAAATAGACGACCTGGAGGACGCGGGAAACTTGGTGAATAGTACGTTTAAATACGTTGACATAAACAGATATTTGCTCCATAGGTGTCAACATTTGTTCATGGAAAACCGAGAAACTTCCAGGAAAAGCAGAAAAAAAATCACTTGAGGCCATTGAAATAACATGTGCCTCGAACGGCCTCACATGCGACACATATATCAATTTTACCATCAAAATTAACCAATACGAAAGTTATAAAAAGCAGGAAATGTCAAAAAAGCAGGAACGAGGCAAAAAAGGGGTATTTCAGACCCGAAAGCAATAATGTTGACACCAATGCTGATTAGACAACCATACCTTGAGATCGCGATGCATCAGTCCACATTCGTGGACGTAGTCAACTGCAGAAAGGATCTGGTCAAATATGTCAAGCACATGCTTACGGTCTCGACTCAACGTGTTTGCACAGAGCCAATCTCTCATACTTTCGCGCTGACAAAGCTGCATCTGTATATAGAGCAGTAGATGAGGTATACGTTTACAGGCAGCACCCGTTTGTTTGTCACTAGACTGTCTACTGGTGACACTTGGAGTGTCAGCACTCTGTCGAGGGGGTGACATGTTATCACTGCATCGACTGACACAAGGTTTGTTATGCTGACTGTCTGTCACATTTAGTCTGCGACTAGCTAGTGAATTTTTTTGAATCTCGCTGTCTCCTCCACCAGCAAGCTGCTGCGAATCCTGAAAGACTATGTCAAATGAATCTGTTACGTCTCTGACTGGTTGCCCGAAGTTAGTACTAGAGTTTGTGTCACGTGATTCCCTGAGCAGTAAGTTGTCTGTTTCTTCACTGTACTGGCCGTCAGTTGACACACCTAGACTGGCAGAGGACCCAGTATCACTGTTGGTGTTCACCGCCAACAAACCGCTCATGTCGGTTGAGCCACATGGTGGAATCTGCAGACAGCACCCCCTGGTGGCAGAGAGTGGGTTTGGCTCAGTTGTGTACTCCGCCGTTGAGAACATGTCATGGTAGTGTTGGTCATGCTGCTCCTGCCACCCTGGTGGTGGACTCTCGAACCACGACTGGTAGTAGCGAACAATACCCACGTGTTCGAGCTTCGCGAGGGCCTTGACCTCCCGCATGACCTTCTGTTTTGCTCGTTCGCTGCAAACAACACAGAATATAGAAAGGTAAAGGTACTTATATAGCGCGGTCTCCAGTCCTTGGGACTGCTCGAAGAGCTTTACACTTCACCCCCCGGCAGACTTGTTCATTGCAACACCTTCTCGTTACCTGAATGGTGAGGTGGCCATACTATCGGGACTAATCATAATAAATGTCCTTATTGTTACAGAAATAATATGAGACTGTCCCAGGGTGACCATAATGGGGAGGTGACCATAAAGCAAAGTTCAAATGTATCACATTTTACATACTTGGAGAATATTACCATTGGTTATATTTTGTGTAAAAACCAGAAACATGTTCCAAAATACACACAGCAGAGAAGTGACAGATGACGGAGAAGTGACAGAGAAGCAAAATACGACATACCTGTTATTGAGGGAGATGCGTTTGATGGCGTACATACAATCATCCATCTTGTTACGTGCCTCAAACACCACTCCAAATCCCCCTTTACCCAGACAGGCCAGAAGGTCAAAGTCAGTGAAGAACCTAGAACGTCAGGTCATCAGACTGAGGATTACCATCTACGCAACACTGCATGGATTGGGCTTAACCTAATCCATGGGGCAACAGAACAAATTGTGCACACGTATGTTATTGGATTTAGCAAGATTTTATCAAGATTGCCATCCAAGGCAAAGGCCCAGATGGCAAGTGGACAAGGAAGCCCTTGGTTACTGGAGTCCAACGATTTTTCACCCACCCTCCTGAGATATGTGTCAATTTGTTGTTTTTAAACATATTCATGCTGTGAGAATGAGTATTTCCTGCTATCCAATGAACTCTGATCTTGTGTCCTCTAATTCTACATCTTTCTTGAGTGAGAAAAATATATTTCTATCAATATATTCATACCCATTCATCATCCTAAAAATTTCAATTTGATATCATCTTAACCTCCTTGCAGCCATGCAAACAAGTACGACTACTGACAGTACAAAAATGGGCAGCCCTCCTGGTGGTTGACGCGACACCACTCCTGAGAGAGCTGCATGGACTGCCGATAACAATATGGTTGAGTTAAAGATCCTGCTCTGTGTACATCGAACATTCAACACTGAAGTACATCACTAGTTGTGTCATTCAACACTAAAGTACATCACTAGTTGCGTCATTCAACACTGAAGTACGTCACTAGTTGCATCATTCAACACTGAAGTACGTCACTAGTTGCATCATTCAACACTGAAGTACGTCACTAGTTGCATCATTCAACACTGAAGTACATCACTAGTTGCATCATTCAACACTGAAGTACATCACTAGTTGCGTCATTCAACACTGAAGTACATCACTAGTTGCATCATTCAACACTGAAGTACATCACTAATTGTGTCATTCAACACTGAAGTACGTCACTAGTTTCGTCATTCAACACTGAAGTACATCACTAGTTGCATCATTCAACACTGAAGTACATCACTAATTGTGTCATTCAACACTGAAGTACATCACTAATTGTGTCATTCAACACTGAAGTACATCACTAGTTGCATCATTCAACACTGAAGTACGTCACTAGTTGCGTCATTCAACACTGAAGTACATCACTAGTTGCGTCATTCAACACTGAAGTACGTCACTAGTTGCATCATTCAACACTGAAGTACGTCACTAGTTGCGTCATTCAACACTGAAGTACGTCACTAGTTGCATCATTCAACACTGAAGTACGTCACTAGTTGCGTCATTCAACACTGAAGTACATCACTAGTTGCATCATTCAACACTGAAGTACATCACTAATTGTGTCATTCAACACTGAAGTACGTCACTAGTTGCGTCATTCAACACTGAAGTACATCACTAGTTGCGTCATTCGACACTGAAGTACATCACTAGTTGCGTCATTCAACACTGAAGTACGTCACTAGTTGCGTCATTCAACACTGAGGTACGTCACTAGTTGCGTCATTCAACACTGAAGTACATCACTAGTTGCGTCATTCAACACTGAAGTACATCACTAGTTGCGTCATTCGACGTCGGCTCACTTCAGTGAGCTCAAACTGCTTCCCATCCTGCAAGCTAAGTGAAATTGGGCTGACAGGAGCTCACTGCATGTTGCGTCTTAAGCATACTGTATGTGACCTATTAAGCGTACATGCCCTATTTAGCGTACACCCCCTTTTGTCATCAGCAGGATCCATAATTATTGTAATTTGATGAGTGTGGAACAACTGAAGTGTCGCCATCTGGTGTTAAACAGTTGGCACCATTTTTCAGTTGTTCTACACTAGTCAGCTAATGACACCACTAGTGTTAAACAGTTAAACATTTTGGTGTACGCTTATAAGAACAGATGCCTTGCCATTTTTCCAATTTGTACTGTACATGTTGTACTATATGCTTATTATGCTGACTACAGTAACTATACACCACGTTTTTGCTTGGGCACCATGGAGTGGCACCTTATAAATTGATTTGATTCATAATTTGAGGACACTAGGTCAACCTGCAGCAGCTTACACCTGCCACTGATGCTGCAGTTTGTTCAGAATATATGTCATGGCAAAAAAATCAATATTAAAAAGTCATTACATGGACCATTCGACAGGAAACAAAGCTTCTTACCTCGACTGAAATTCCTTTTCGTTCATCTTTTCCTGTGTCTCAGCCGGTTTCGAATCAATCGATGTTTCTGACTCCTATGAGAAATAGCTGAACTTCAAGAAAGTTGCTAAAAACACTGTGCGATCCACTAAACAGTGCTCATCCAAACAGTGAAACATTACTGATTAACCATCATGTTCTCTGTTAATGGATAACTATGTGTATTTTTTATCGGATTTTCATGATGGCTAGCCTAAGTAAGTTTACCAGCACAAACGGTAGCTCTAGGATTTAGACAAACACATACCAAACTCCCTTTACTTCACTAACCCTTCACTGCATCATCATACTAGTAAGACACACCATAGATCGTACAGCTTTTAAAGTTCAATTTCTTTTATACTATCTTATACTACAATTAACATATGACGACACTGATCCCAATCACATGTACTAATGGTTGAAGACACAGAGTTAAATCACACGGTTGAAATGGCCCAAAAAAGAGCACCAGCTGTTATATCTGTCACAGCTAAGACAACACCAGCTCAGCATACCTGTACAACGGTCTCAGTGGGATTTGGCTGTGGCTTGTTTCTCCCGTAGAGTTTGCGCAGCTTCTCAATAGACACATGTAAGACCACCGCCAACACTATACTGAGCGCCAGAACTTCCTTCCTGTAAATACCAATAAACAACAATGTATTGACAATACCTCTACTTAAAATACTTTTCAAATATATTTTTGTTGCTTTAAATGTATGCATGGGTATGTGTGTGTGCATGCATGCATTGGTGCATAGACATTAGATTTTGTTTAGAATCTGTCACATAACCATGAAAAACACTGGAACTGTCGAACCTGGCTTAATAAGCACCTTAGTATCAAATCCACCTCAAAAAAGTATCTACTCAAATATTCATATCAATACCAAAGGTGGTTATAGTTCTAATATTTTGCAGTAGAATACTTACCACCAAGTTCTGAGGGTGACTGGTTTGATGGGGGGATTATTACTCCCCACAGTGCCATTGTTTGGGTTCAGAAAGATGGGGGAGTAGTCTGGATACAGGTAGAAACCACAGTCTACAAAACGACCAGATATTAGCGACCTCTTAATGGGTTAATGTCATCGGAATATCATAAACTGTTGTAAGACAATAACACAACATCAAAATATGACAGTCAACTGCTAGTCAAGTGATACAAATGAAATGTTCCATGGTAGGTTTAACAATTGATACAAATGATTCAAAATCCATGAGTGATTGCCAATTGATACAGATGAATGTAAATATAAGTTAGGGATGATCTCAAAACACTGATGTTCAAATTAAATTAAATTTTTTCATGTGGAAGGAGGCGTCTTACATCGATATATTTTCCCCAGAAATGTTGTTCATTTTGTAACCACAGTTCATAGAGGTGCTGAATGTGATGAGGACGTTTTGTGGCATGAGGACGTTTTGTGTCATGACGTCAGAATATGAATGATACGAGAAGGTCACAGTATGAAGGACAAGGACTTTTCATGGGTGTCCAGTTTCCTGGTCAATGTAAATAAAAATTTCATGGAGGGGGAGGGAGGGTTAAATATCATTGGTTTTGTCTATTGCCATAACGTGATGTTTGGACATCATCCCTTATTACAATACAAAAAAACTTATATTGTGCTAAAATCCTCGGGAAACCACAAGCTTAGAAGCACACTAAAACAAAAGGGTTTAGACAGTTTCTAGTTGGTTTGACAATTCCAGTCGTAAATAGTTGGATTGGTATGATGAGGAGCTGTGTAGGGTAAGCAAGTTTAAACAGGTGGGTTTTTAGTTTATGGCAAAATTATAATATATTGTCAGCTTAACTTCCTTATAGGACGTGAGTTCCACTGAGTTGGTACGGCAACTGAGAAAGCTCTAGTTATGACGCTGGCCATAACAAAAAGTAGATTAGAACTAGATGATCAAAGCTGTTTGGGCTGTCTTGCAGGTGTGAGAAATGAATGGAACTATTCCATGGACAAAGCCTTAGTTTCACATTTCTGATTATTCCTAAGACATCAAACTACACCTACCATAAGGATATTGTTCCTCCCAGATGGCGACACTGTGTGGTAGATCTGTGTTATCATCTGGCCGTCTGTCAGCCACCTTACGTTGTCTGTCTGGCTGCCAGGTCAGCTGAAGTGGGTTCTTGTGTCGAGTGACCGCCGGCGTGCGAGAGGAGGCTGTGTCAAACATACACTGATGTGATTAATCATAACCAGACCTTGGGTCAATTTAATTTACCTATTCCAATTCACACATATTTATAAAGGACCGATTCCAATTCAATTCAATGTACTGAAGCAAAGTATTAATTCAAATTAAATTTTACAAATTAGCAACATTACTTAGTTAACCATATATTGCATAGTGGAAGACTACAATAGTAGCACTGTCTAGCAGCAAAAATGTATTATATGTTAGTACATGCATTACATATAAAACTCTATAGATAGTATACCAAATTTGACAAAACTAATGCCCAAGCAACACTTGCAATTGACACATGATATACAGTTCACAGCATAGTGCAAACACTGCCTGGTTGAAATTAAAGACATTATCTAATCAACCCCCATCTTCAGTACAATAATGATTTTATTGATTTGTTCATAAGTAATATCAACAGTATTTGAACCAAAGTTCATTACAGTTGTGTTACATATGTCACTGCAAGCTTACAACAAAATGTTTATTTGTATCTTATTTCAACTGCTAGTATCTCTGGTACACACCAGAGAGCAGTGTACAATGCACAGACGATGGTTAAGCCACCTGTAAACTGATAAGTTTTTGGCTTCAGAAAATACCTGCTTCTTCTTCTTCTTCCATTTGAGCTCATAACTCTATGTTAGCCACATATAAATGTGGCTAGAGTATTTTCGAGCCGTGATCACTATTGTGTTGGGAGCGGGTGATATAATGCCGGTTCGGGTCCGTTTTAGTCAGAATATGTCGCGTCTGCGTAGTTAGGCAATAAATTAGTGCATGGGCTATATGATATCTAATAATAAGGACTGTATAATTGTTCTATGTTGGCATGGTAAGAAGGCACTGTCTATACCTTTCTACTGACGGTTGGCTAACTAATTTTTGTGTGCTCTTGTTCCATAGTCTGATGGCGCTGGGGAAGAATGAGAATCTGTAGGCGCCGACACGGGTGAAAGTCTGGTAGAAGCGATAAGCGCTGCCTCTGGTACATGTTGGTGCGGCGGCGAGTGACTTTGTTGTCACATCAACCAGTTTGTGGTTGATGCGGTACAGCATCATCAACTTGGCATCACGTCATCTTCTCTGTAGTGACTTCCATTCCAAACTCTCAAGCATGTTCCCTAAGCTGCTGCGTCGCCGGTAGTCGTTCATTACGAAGTGGGCTGCTTGCCTCTGGACATTCTCAACTGCTTTGGTGTACTTTTTGGTGGATGGGTCCCAAACAGTCGATGCATACTCCACAATAGGCCATACAAAGGTCTGGTAACACAGCGATTTGATGGCTTGGGGGCAGCTGCTGATGTTGTGCTGTAAGAAAGTCCTGGCATTGTTGGCCTTGTTTGTTATGTTGTCGATATGGTCATTCCATGTTAACTTCCTGTCGATGGTTACTACAAGGTACTTCACGCAAGTGATCTTGTTCAGAGCTTTCCCGTGGATCGAGTAGCAGCTGACTACTTTCTTCTTCCTTCTGTTGGTGATTCTAATAATCTCGCACTTGTCTGGGTTGAACTCCATCAACCAGTCTGCCTCCCATTACTGCAACCTGTCGATGTCATCTTGTAAGTAATTTATCTGTGTCAGCTGTTGCGTTGATGTTCCGGTACATGAGGCAGTCATCAGCAAATAGACGTGCAGTGGAGGATACTTGGTCCGGGAGGTCATTGATGTAACACAGGAAGAGGATGGGCCGAGAACTGTGCCCTGTGGAACACCTGAGATGGCAGCAGCTGTAAATGACCTTTTACCTTCGAGGACTGCTTCTTGGGTATGATTACTCAGGAAGCTTTGCTTAGCAGGCCAATTACTCCATTTTGCTGTGTTGCCTCACAAAGGGCATGGTTTCAGGTCTCTGCAGGTAGACCAATTGTACATATTTACTTAGAGCATGTGCTGCCTCTGTTGACTTCAAAACAAGCTCATCACAAAAATGTAACATATGATGTTTACATGTGTAAATTTACATAAAATTTTTACTGTTTTTATGCTAGTGCTATCGGTGGCCATTCAGGCAACAGGATTTGGTGAAGCAAAAGTTACCCATTTGAGACAATTTGGCCACCAGCATTTTCGTTGAAATGCATGCAGAATATAAAGTCATGAGCATTTGTTGCTGCCTAGATGGATGTAAAAAAATTTTGCTAAAGCAATTTGTATTTGACTAAACAAAATGGGGGCTTTAGCCAAAATGGCTAAACAGTTTACAACCCCAGAGCTAGATCAGCATTTTAATACTAATTGATCAACTCCACTCTCTTTGCAGACTTCAATTCCAATTCAATCTATTTTGAATTTGATGAATTCAATTAAATAAAAAAAATTGTGGAACAATTCAATTCTCATCGTAACTAGCATTTATCCAGCTGCATATCTCCACTGCCAATGTACATACAATAAAATAGTATAAGGCCCATCTACACAATTATGTCGTACAACACCATGTTGTACAACATAATCGGAGGGACATTTTTTTTTTGTAAACACCCTCGCGATACCAATTCATGAGGCCAATCTGTAGCTATAGTTGTGTCACAGAATTGGAGCTGGTTCCAAATATATGACGGTCGGGTGGGACTTTTGATTTTGGTGCTGCACTTGTTGTGACCATTCATGAAAGTTCAAGTGGGGATTGGTGCAAGTAAATAGGTCACACTCGTAGCTGCAAGACGTGCGACACCGTGTATAAGACATAATCATATAAACTATGCTCAAGTAAACAGGAAATTGTTAAAATAATATTAACATGCAATAAAAAAAGAAAAGGGTGTTCATAAATTCGGGACATACATAATATGTCAGTTTGAGAAATGGGTCAAAGTAAAGGACACTTTCAAAAAGGAGTTGACTTTATTAAGTTTGTGGTCATACCTGTGGCAAGGTAGGGCATCCAGTGAACGTATGGCATCTTGAGGGAGAGGAGTGAGCCATCGTGAACAGCCCGGAAGTTGGCCCGCTTCATCTCTCTCAGAAGAATCACAGACGGTTGCACATAGAGCTGATTCAAATGCTGACCTGTCGAGGTGAAGGGAATGTGTGATATCACATCTAGCACATACACCACAGTCAGGGGCAGGACGCACACTGCAGAGTCTGGTGGTGGCACGTGCGTGTGATATGTGTGGTGTGTGAGCATGCGGCATGCGTGTGTGTGTGGTGTATGTGTGAGTGTATGTGTATGTGTCTGTGCGCATGTACATGTTGTTTTCTACGTGTTGTTTTCTACAGTTGTTGCAGCCATGCGCGCACAGACAGAAACACTCTAACATGACAACGGAATACAACATGCCGCAAGATCCACACAGTGCAGTATGAAGCATGGAGGAAACAACCACGCAATGCACACATCTGTACTACAGTCCCTTGTTGGTCATACACACGCCCGCACAAGCAAACACATATGAATTCCAATGATAGTCACAAGGCAAGACACAGCAGTTTGATAGGATTTTTTTACTTGCATACTTAGTGCAACTTCTGCCCAAACTGCACAGTGGGTCTTACTAAGAGAAAAATATATTGAACTTTTTCCTGCCAGACCCACATTTCAATGGCAACAAACAAAATGGCCACTATTTTGAGCAAATATTGGCTGATCTAGAATAAGTGCCATTCTTTATTGAATTTTATGGATAGTAACCATGCAAAGCTATCTGAATACAGTGGAAACACATTTCGAGTAATGTTTTAAAAAACTGCAGTGTCTCCCTTTAATATTTCCACAGGACAGATGATTCTACAGGGGTGACATACCTATATACAGGAGCGGTGGTGTGACGCTGTTCCCGTCACCAGTGTCAGCATCTGGCTCACAGGACAGTGCAGGGACATTGTCTTTGTCAAACAGGTCAATGGCATTAAGGGTATCTCCATGCAAGGTCCACGCATTAGCAATCGGTGTACCAAACTACAACAACAACAGGGCACAAACTAGTTAGTTTAGTTTGTTAGTTAGAAGGTTATTAGTTAACAACTCAACAATTGGTTCAAATTTTCAAAAAGGCACGATTTAAAAGCAGAGCAGATGATTCTGCATTTCCAGGTAACCGGACGGCATAATGTTCATGATAAATCCACAGATGCATATATATTAAGTTAGTGCCAAACACCATTCAGGTTTAGTAAAAATACACTTTTTTATAGTGTTAGGTCAACTGCACAGAAAAGGTGGGTTCTTATATAGTGTGGTATCCAGTCTTTGGGACTGCTCAAAGCACTTTACATGCACCTTACCCCCTGGCAGACCTGTTCATTCCAACTTCTCCGGGAAGCATTCAGCCATACTACAATTACTGCGCAGAGACTATTCATTCACACTGTCTGTAGCCATTTAAACAATTGAGTGAATTGAGGCAATGTGGAATAAACCAAATTGCATCAGTCCCGAAACAACAGCAAGAGGATTTGAAACCACGTTCTCCCGATTGAGAATCCAACATTCTAACCACAAAGTCAGTGCACCCCACAGAACTTACCCGTTTAAATAACACACCCTATATGGTACACAATTTACCCCCATAGGAACAGTAGTCTACTCACCCAATATGCAAAACTCACCCTATGTTTCCACACGGGTGTGGACGGGTCATTTTTTCTGACGGCAAACACTATGCCTTTTGGTACAATGACCTTCAATTCAAGGTCATCATCGTCACCTGAATCACCTTCTGATGATCTACGGAATGTTGGACTGGGTTCATCATCTTTGTCTGTAAACAAAAAGTTATGTAGATATGCCATAAACATGTTACTGATGGTAAAATTATGTGCTGAATATCATGAACACAACAATAAAACAAAGGCATATAATGTCAAAACCAGAAAGAAAGGTAATTATTTCCAGCTACTCAGATTTTAAACCAGACGAAAAAAGCATTGCTGTGTGATATAAGTTATGGTTAAGATATAAGTTATGGTTAAGATATAAGTTATGGTTAAGATATAAGTTATGGTTAAGATATAAGTTATGGTTAAGATAAAAGTTATGGTTAAGATATAAGTTATGGTTAAGATATAAGTTATGATTAAAATATAAGTTATGGTTAAGATATAAGTTATGGTTAAGCAATGTGGAAGAAAACACTGCCACGGCCTGAAGAATGCAAAGGATAATATATTTAATTTGATTAAAATCATAATACATTATAATAACAGTAATTTCCATTCTCATGTGCATTTGTTTCGAAGTTAATGCAACTATTTCTTTTAAAAGCGAACCCATGTCATACTCATGCTCACGTTGTCTGATGCTATAAATAGGCTAACCTGGTTATAACTGAAGCATAAATTTACAAGATTATTAAAACATTATATACAATCAAAATGCCTCCTTCCATAGAGGTTGTAATCTTAGTTTACCCATTTCATACGGATTTTCTTAGATTTGACAGTCTCACGAACGTTGGAGACATTCTTTCTGCTTTTGTGCATTTTGAACAAGGCTTCTTTGTATTAAGGAATATTGCCTGTGTTTGTCAAGTGGCATGATCTAAAAAGACCATCAGACCACCATTACAAACATGCATGAAAAGTGCCTCTTGCAAATATTTTGATGTGCATAGTCAGCTGCGCCTATGCCTTGCAAGATCCAATCAACATTATTATCCCATGCAGTGAACTCCTTTTGAGCACACATAGCAAACCAGCGGATATTAATAATCACATGGGTTCACTTGCGGGTCTTACAGATTTGTGTTGCCAAAATACAGGTGTGCCCCACTCAGGGGATGTATGCTGCTAGTTGAATACGATGCTAATATTACCAAGGATATAAACAAATCAAAAGTGGATACCTTGGAGATTACATGAGCGCATCTCAGTTTTTGGGTCATCATTGTCACCCAGTTTTTTGCCCTTGTCTTCAGGTGTCTGTCTTGTCATGCCAGTGTCCCCCTGACACGTGTCAGGCGTCACCGTACTGGCAGACTGGATGTAGGACACGCTGTGCTCTGCCACACTGAAGTTCCACCTATAGGTAAACATCCTCTCTTACATAACACAGCTCCATCCACAATACATATTTTCTTATATAACACAGTTTCATCAACACTAAATGTCCCCTTTCACATCTCTCACACAGCACAAAGTTCCATCCTCAGTAAATGTCGCCTCTTACACCAGAGTTCCCCGACAACATACACTGTCTCTTATTTTCATCACACACATGAAAAATATTAGAATACAGACTTGCAGTGTTATAAAAATTAAAAGGTTCTAAACTCACAATCCAGTGGCATAGTTAGGGGGCAATTGGGGTGTTGCCCTCCTTGGCTTAAATGTTTGATTTCTTTATATAAGCTGTTACGCCACTACATGGTAGCAAGGTAAATTAATGGGTGACAAAGCTTCCCCCCTTGGCATCTCTAGATATGCCACTGTCACAACGCCTTCAGTTGGAGTATTTAATCTTATGACCCCAAAACTCTCATTCAAAAAGGCCTATAACTGGCGACCTACTTCTCCTCTCCGGTCAGCAATTCTATGGCCCGGATGGTCTTTGTGTGACGCTGCACAATCAAGATACCATTCTGCTCCTCCATGCCTCGGTCAAACGAGCGACATCCATCGATGGAGCATATGTAATGCAACTGCAAAAGTAGCAATTCCACATAAACTAACTGGGTTACAGCTATAAAAATAGTGTGTCTACAGATTTGAGACACAAAGAGGAAATTATTTTGTTTCCTCTTATAAAAATTACTGCATGTATGCACTATGTCACAGTTGTACAAGTTGTACTGTATTTACCTATGTGCTCTATTTCCACTATAAAACATAAAACTATGTTTCAGTGACATAAACCGGAATGATATTTTTCAAATTCAATCAGAAAATAGTACAAATAAAATAGAAATATATGAATCCATTACAAAGAAAAAAATGGTGTTTTTATATTAAAAAAATTTGGACAGTGATGCCGAAACACAAGACACAGCACACCGTCCACAGTGCTGCCGCCTACCGTGCCAGTATCGACGTTAATCCCGTACCGCTCAGTGGTCTTGCCACCAACAAGGTTCGAGTCCTCCCCGAAGTGATAGGTGGAACTGAGCAGGGTGTCAGCATTGAGGGGAAAAGGTTCAATCCCTTCTTCGTCCATCTGGTAAAGCCCCCCATCCAGGGAGGGAACTAGGCGTGCTTTCCCCCCTCCGTTCTTATTGATCTAAAAAACCATGGTAACTATGACAACAACCGGGAAGGTCTTCTATTTTTTTAGTTGGTTTATAAATCCACTGATCTGATTTTTCTGCTTTCATCATGTCATATTTTAACATGAAACTTCATACCATGTAAAAAAAACATATATTCTTCAATAATATAGTGCTTTTGCTTGCTTTGTCGGTCCAAGTAATGTCACGTTGCATCAGCGTCTTCTGTAGTGAGCACTGGCAGCTTAAATCTGGGACATTTTACTTATTTAACGTATTATTTATTTAACTTGTTTTATTTAACTTATCTGATTTAAAAATTTTTTTCAAGTCTAAATGCATGAAATTCCATCAAGAACAAAAACCTCTTATATATGTTAAAAAAAGAACTGTTTGATCATGAAAACGAACTATCCTAAGAAATTTTCGATAATATAGATATATATATATATATGTTATTTTCCATATTATCTGTCTATATGAAATACATTAGAATGTTTACCAAGTAACAGTTACCTGTAGATTAGAAATGCTAGCAGACACCAGGGGGCGTGGACCTGTGCTGACAGTCCACTGAAGCACCCCACCCTTGAGGGCATTGAGTGCAGCAAATTTCCCATCCACTAGACTCACCAACACTGTAAACCTGCAACATAAGGTTCCACATTGTGAGGACCTAGTCCAGGGTTCATACGACTCAATATTAAAATGTTAACACCATGGCAGTGATGGCACAAGTTATACATTATGAATTTGTCACAGATGTTAAAGCAAAACAAAGGCCATGGTTTCGGGGACAACACACCTAAAAACGAACCATGTGCCACAAAAATCAAGAACATCACGCCAGTGGTTTACTCAGAATTTTTTCTAAAAGTGGGACATTCTGGTCAAATCTCAGTATTCATGGCGGCTGACACGTGAACCAATAAGCTCCGAGCAGTTCTAGGAAATTGATGCAACTAGATTTCAGCTGTGACATGTCAAGTGCCTCTGAGTTAAATTGAAGGGCAAAAGAGTTTAGATGCAAACATCATGGCCATATCCTATTGGCAAGGTGTTTACAAAAAGATTTTCATTTGGCGAGCGAATATTGCCAGACTACACACATTTGTGACGTACGGTTATCTAACAGTATCGCATGGCCCATGAAATTAAGATGAGCTGTGTGTTCAACAAAGTTTTCAAAGTAAACCACTAGCATGATATTCTTGACTGTAGTTGCAAATGGTTATGTTTATTAGTTATGTAGGAGCATATAGATCCCAAACCATGACTTTTATTTCCCTTTAATTTGACATCACATTAGATTTGTGTACTGCTGGGTGTGGTTAAATCCGAGCAAAGCCAAAGTAGATCTAGAAAAAGTGGCTGTGCAAAAATTGCTCAAGTCATAATTTTAATGAAGCCCTAATTTTAATAGTAAGGATAGTGAAAGTGAAATTGATATGAAGCCTGAACCTGGTTATACGGAATGGTTATATGGAATGATGCATTGTCATTGGTGGTAAACAATTCATTAGTTATTACAGTAATTTGTAAAAGGTTTAACTTCATTTGCCTATAACTTAAAGTTTAAGTTTTATGACACACTATATTCCTGATGCTTCTTGAAATCATATTTTCTCGAAGTAATGCAGTTATGATAAGTATGAAAACACACCACGTATGTAGGCGATGATGAGGCATCATATCAAGCCTCACCCACGGACATGACATACGACACGCTCTGCCTGTGGTATGGGATTGCCATGACATGCGCCATGTCATAGTGTCATTGTTGACGGTGTTGATCCGGATAGTTGAGCCATCACGGAAGCCATACACGTGACACTGTTTTAATTGGCCGAAAATATAACCACAGTTATAGCAGCATAACTGAGTGAGAGCAACGCAACAGCTAGCCTTTTCGTTTCCTTACTGACATGCACGGTATGACAATAACTAATATAATAAGTCACCCAAACTTTAAATTCAACGTTCACCTCCTGTCATTCGGACGAGATGACGCGGCGGCAACGTTGTCTGTCCCTGCTGGACAAATCAAACCTGCAAAAGTTAACAAACTGTACAACCAAACTGCCCATTTCTGGTTGAGCCATCTCTCCATTGGTCATCGAAGCTGACTCATCGACTATTTGGGCACAAAGTAATCGTTAACACACGTCAAATCGCTCCATGTTACGGCGATGTAGTGGTGTTTACGTTCATACAAATCACATGAGTCGTTCCGGTTGATGTGATTGGTCTGTTGAATGAGACGGCCTACGTGGCCTTTCCTCGAACCGTGGCCGGGTGGTTCCAAGAGGTCCGACAGATGGCACCACTTCTAATTGCAAACTCCCCGACAGTGGCGCCACTCTATATATCACCACAGCCCATAGAGGGCACGGACCACTGTCAGAATCCGTCCGCCATTACAACGATAAAGAGTCCCAAGGAAAAAAATAATTGCGCAGATAGGGTTTATTTGTGAGAGCAGAAATTGTGTGGATGAGTGAGTGGAAGTGATGTTTTTGTGCACAGTAGCATCTAAGCTTTGAAATGATGTCATTTGTCAGTTGGTATACCAGTTGTGTAAGGACACAGTGGCCATCAGGCAGGGTGTACTCATATTTTGGAAACCAGGGAATTTCATGACAGAAATGCAGGGGTGTCATGCATTGAAGCAATTTGTGCGAAAAGGAGGTATGTCATTTTCACGCATTTCATACACCAGGTGTCTTAGTGGGTCTGTCATTTTCTGTGAATAAAAAAAAAATTGTAGGATAAATTTTCAATGTAGGCGCAAGAACGTTATAAAGGTCGTCTATGGGAAAAGTGACTCTGGTCCGTGCCCTAGAGTTACATCATTAATCACCCTCTATAAACTAACGGGTGTTCTGTTTATGTCTGTGCCACAGCCACAACTTCATTATAAATAAAAAATGGACAGTGCAGATTGGTATGTTGGTGTGGCAACGCGATTGTTGTTTACGACTTGTTATGTCATTGGTCATCACACTTCCAAAAAAGGCAACCTATAATTGTGTCAAAACTACTTCTTCTCAAAGACACAAAGGGCGGCATAAGAGGTGGACCGCTGGTTGCGAGGTCATCGGTGGTGCCCCAACGACACTCCGGGTTAAAGGATTGATGATGATGATGATGATGATGATGATATCATTGCAACTGTGAATTTGAGTATACATAATATAGTTTAAAAAAACGAACGTTGTTTTTTCCTATGCACATTTTCAATGCAAACACTACCCACAATTGTATGCAACTGAAATAGAAAGACTTTATTGACAACAATTTGGAGTTTACCAAATGAAATGACGATGTGCAGGATCTGCACACCGAAATTAATGTAAGTTGTGGCAGTGGTGAAATCGTGAGTGAGTTACATTACATTCACTATGTGGCGCTATTGGTGGTAAGTTTGGCAAACATCCAAACTCCCCGACAGTGGCGCCACTCAGCATATCACCACTGTCACAACTTGATTACAAATTCAAAATAGACAGTTTCGTGTCAGTTTTGTGAATACACCCAAAAACAAAATATAATGCTAGTCTCTCACAGGCATCAAAACAACTGAGGTCGCCAGTGGACGAACGAAAACGAGGCGCGAGACACGTTCTCTATAGAGCACCGAAGTGCGGACGACACGTTGGCATGGCAACCGGCTCGCGTGTTCTCAACAAACATTTTTAGATGTTTTTTTTTAATGGTGTCGTGTTTTGTCCTCGATTGCAAACACTACATTGAGAGTCACACTTGTAACTTTTATCACTTCCCAAAGATGAAAGTGAGAAGAAACAGATTAGGTATTCTCAGAATGTGTGGACAAGAAATAAATGTTGTAAAGCACGCAGTTTGATCGCAATGTTCGCGCTGTATACAATTAACACGCTAGGTTTCTTTGCGCATCGCGCTTTATTCACAGTAAGGCGAAACCTGTCAATAATCATGGTTTCGGAAAGAGGGTTCGGGTGTGCACAATTAGCCGTGGATTTTTGGGATGATTTCTTTAAAAAATGTCAAAGTTAAACACATTGTCTTAAAGTGAAACCAAAAGCATTGTTTTGGGCCTTTGCACCTATAAGATTGCCTAAAAATTAACCATTTGCAACTATAATCAGGAATATCACGTAAGTGGTTAACTGGGAATATGTTCTAAAAGTGCGAAATTCTGGTGTTATGTAATTTTTTGGTGGAGGCTGACATATTCATTAGTGTTTGCAATTTTGACCAATCATCGGCGAACAGCCCCTTAACCCACGACGAGGCTGTGACGTACTTTGTGCGTATCGCGTGTATTTTTAACGTGGTTGAGGTGTGCGGTTATATTTTGATTTGCTTTTATATTGGATTTATACGCAGCAAAAAATATTACAATGCCATACTGTGCAGCATTCGGATGTAAGCATCATTCAGCGAAGCACAGAGAGTTATCGTTAAAGCTTGAAGCGGTACTGGATTAACTATGTCTACCGCTACGCTGTCTGGAACACTGAAGACTAAGTTAAGATCGATTATGCACTTGTGATTTTAACGAAAAAAAATGCACTTGTAATTATCCTAAATATTATTTTTAAATGCCTGTTTGTGCTTTACACATAATGTGTTTAATGTGAAAATTTTCGAAATATTTCCATTTCGTGCCACGCAGAGCAAATTACATATCACTTCGTTGTTTTAACAATACTGACATGACCCTGTGTGTTGACTCGCCTTCGCGATTGTGATGCAACTGTAGTATAATTAGTGCTCGTTCTGTAAACGCGCCATGTTGAGAACGAATGAAAACACGGCAAACGCTCCCGGCAAAGGCTGACGTTCGTAGCAATTCCGATCGCTAAAACTGCCAGAAAACACAATATTTGACAGTCATATGTGCCATTTGAGCATCTAAATGGTGTAGTATGATGTAATGAACATCTTGGTTAGATAAATCGAGGTAAAGCCGTAATAATAAGGCCCCTGTTTATGCAAGATTACACAATCTTCGGTAAAGCTAAAGGTGCATTAACCTGGCCGAAATTATTAACGCTATTAAATGACATTTTTATCTAATTGTTTCGATACCAATGTGTTCTTTGTATCACTCACCATCGTATCAGGTACAAAACGGACTTATATTTGTAAAAATATTGTGTTTGAGCGTATTTTTAGTGCCCGAAACAACGCTATACTGGCAATAGCCAGCGTTGTTATAGTATGGCGATCATCCGAAATGTGCTGTAACAATATCACGGTGGCATCAGAACCAGAAAGGCGATTCCACTGTCAAATATTTCGTACCGCAGTATAAGAAAATACGAAAAATAGAAGAAAAAGTGCAATTTAATATTACGAAAAACTCTAAAAATTTACAATTTAATGTTAAAAAGCCCAAAAAAATCGAACCAGACAGGTGATTTCACTGACAAATATCTTGTATGCAGTCTAAGAAAAAAATAGAGTTAAATTTTATTTTGAAAATTCAATAAAAATCTACCGACAAATATCACTACAAAAAAAATAAGATAATGTTAAAAAAAGACATCGCACATATATGAAAAAATTATTAAAAGTTCACATATGGTGCAAATATCTTTAAATCTTACTCATAAACATGTGTCTTGCTTGCCCAAATCACACAATTCAGTAATAAATAATTATACAGGGGACATTGAAGTGTTTATTTTTGACATTATTAATGTTTGGACAGTATCATGAGGAAAATTGGACATTTCACTACAAAAAGATATCGTTTTGGAATGAATGGTGAATTTTGAGGACCAAATTTATCGAGATATTTTCATTAATTGATATCTACAATGGAATTATTCAAACCTAGACATCGTTCACACGCAAATTAGCAACTATTTTGTGAAAGTATGGTTGGCTCTGAAAAGAGCCGTTTTGTGTCTTCGGGCGAATGCTGGGCGAAGTTCACTGCTAGTGAGCAATTTTGTTCATGGGTATTCATCGCGAATACACACGCTAGCCGTGACGAGAGACGTCGTTGGCGGTTTCTGTGCTGCTGCATCCACAGGAACTCTTCCAGGTACGTGACTAACAGAGGTCGCGCCAGGCCGAACTGTCTCCGGAGTTTCCTCTTTGCTCTATTTATTACTGAATTGTGTGATTTTGGGCAAGCAAGACAATTGTTTATGACTTATGAATAAATTTAAAGATAGTTGCACGATATGTGAACTTTTAATTATTTTTTATATATATATATGTGCGATGTCTTTGCTTTATTTTACATTATCCTATATTTTCTGTAAAGATATTTGTCGGTGAATTTTTTTTGGATTTTCACAATTAAATTGAACTCTATTTTTTTCTTAGACTGCGTACAAGATATTTGTCAGTGAAACCACCTGTCCGGTTCGATTTTTTTGGCTTTTTAACATTAAATTGTCGATTTAATCGAGTTTTTCGTAACATTAAATTGCACTTTTTCTTCTATTTTTTTATTTTCTTACACTGCAGTACGAAATATTTGACAGTGAAATCGCCTTTCCGGTTCTGATGCCACCGTGATATTGTTACAGCACATTTCGGATGATCGCCATATTAACAACACCGGCTATTGTCGGTATAGCGTTGTTTTGGGCACTAAAAGTGCGCTCAAACACAATATATTTTTTACAAATATACGTCCGTTTTGTACCTGATCTGATGGGGAGTGATGCAAAGAACACTTTAAGATCGAAAAAATTAGGTAAAAATTTAATAGCGTTAATAATTTCGGCCAGGTTAATGCACCTTTACCCAATCTTCCAGCATGTACCTCAGGCTCAGCCGAAAGCTTCGACAATACGCAAACACTCGATTATGAGAACTGTCAAATCGGAAATCGTTAGTAAACAATGAATGAATGGACTATCTTGCCAAACAATTTGATTTTAGACGCAAACAGCATGTCAAAACTTATAGGCAAGTATGTGACTAAAATCGTCTACGATTAGGCGTTTAAAATTGGAGTTGTGGGAAATCTAGTCGGAACTCTAGTCTACAGTAGGATTATGAACAAACGTGGCGCTGCCCATGCAAAACAGATTTTCGGTGTTCAACGAGGTATATTTAGTTAACTACTTGCGTTATATTTTTTATTATAGTTGCAAATGGTTAGTTTTTAAGTACTCTTATAGATGCAAAAGCCCCCAAAATGCCTTTGGTTTCACTTTAAAAAGGGGGTTCGTTTGAACCCATCAATCCCCCCACCCAAGGATATACATGATAACATAAATGTTCGAAAGTTTTGATAAATCTATAATGTCTTGGAATATGACAAAATAATCTAGGATTTGCACAGTGTGAAGGCCAAAGTATTTAATATTTTTAAAAGCTTCAACTCTAGGTAGTTAAACAACATCGCAAATTCTTCGCATCAGAAAAGTTCAGTGCTGATGTTATCCGTGATTATTTTTTAATTATGAAAATTGTATAATGAAAAAGGCTTATACTCCCCGAACATTAACAAATTAATAATAACAACTGTTATTTCTTTGCAGCGCTTTTTCGTTGTATGTACATTGTTTAAAGCGCTGATCTTTCTTTAATGCAATGTTATATTTCTTTTGGATGATGGTTTTCCCAATATATTTTTTACTGTTTGAATCGATGGATTTGTCTATGATGAGCAGCTAGACTCAATAAGTCTAAATATTGCATTTAGTAAAATAAATGGCATATAATAGCATCCTCTTATGCTGAGCGGCTATGTGTTTAGAACCAGCTACCACGACGCTATGGCAACGTGACGCTCTATAAAAGAATGGTTGGCTTGGCAACGTGATTGTTGCGTGCGACTTGTTACGTAATTGCACCTGTGCACTTGAGTACTTAAATTAACAAAGTTTAAAAAACATACATTATTGAGTTTCTAGACAAATTTTCAGTGCAAACACTGTCCACAATTGTATGCAATTGAAATTTTTAGATTTCTTTTAAAAATGAACATCTAGTTACTGCTTCTCTAATCTCCAATGCCGCCATCTGTTGGATAATTAAAAAAGCAAAAGCAAAGCCGTTCGCTAGATGGCGATATTGGTGAACAGTAAATGTGTTTTGGTGAACGACGTGTACTGATGACTGCGAGAACCAACAAAGATCGTCCAACGTATGTATGGCATATCCAGATTAATATGTATCAGTATTTTTAGTAGAAGAAGCGCCTTGGAAGTTGCGGGCCCGGTAAATGTCGTTGACCTAGGACGCCTGGCTCGTGCCGGCTGTTGTCACTTAGTCTTAGCCTTGTCCGTGCATCAATATCACCACTGACACAGTTTCAATGCATTTCGCTTCATTGGTGCTAGATGTGTTAATAAATGCTGAAATTTATAATCTGCAGGCCTACGTTTGTAATTCAAATCTACCTAAACTCAATTATACCACGGCCGATTTTTCTAACGAATGTTGTTTAATTGTACATTTTTTAGAATCATCCAAGGAATCCCCGTATGATTGTATACGCTGCAACTCCCCATTTTAAAACCACGAAGATGGGCCTGCATAGGAACAGAATAAAGATTTTTTTAAACTAAGTTTTTGTTTGAAACTAAGTTACGTATACTCAAGTGCGCAAGTCGTAAGCCAATAATATTATATTGCTCCACCTAAATGTGAAGTATCGATAGAATTTGTTCAACACATTATTTTTTTATTTTTGCAAACTTTAATCGTCACGTTATTTGTTTGAGTAATGACATTATTTTGAGTTGCCCGATGTCGCTAGAACAAACCAAGGGAACTTCATGTAAAATACCAATTTCAACTGTGATAACATTTGGTAGAAACGTGTTTAAAGTTCCATCATCGGGCGTCTTAAGTCGCATTCGTCCTACTACATATATACCTCAAACTGTGACGACTACAAGTGTTAACTTTGCAAATATCACATATGTGCCGTTGGTTACATGATCGTCTGAGCAGTCTGCTCGCTGGAAGACAACACCGGTATCATTTGGAGCTATACCTATCACGTCCGCGTCCTGAAGTACAGATAACGCTGAACTCTCAGAGCCGTAGCCGTCTGCCTGATCAGCGTGCGAAGTCCGCCTTGATAGATCATTACGCAACAATATGCTGCCAGTACGTGGTTGGCTGCAGATAAACTGACTGCTGTAGCTGGGCCCTGCGGGCAGATTTTTATATTTTGTTCACAAGCCGCTTCGTGGCGCTCATCGTTGTGGAGGCATAGGAATTGTTGATACTCACACGTGTAAAACTTGTTACGTTATCTTGCGTAACGTCCGCATCGCCTGTATTACGCGCGTGATTGTTGTTTATCGACCGCCATCGTCCAACTTCCGTGCCTTCCTGGATGATGTTGGAAAACTGTTGATTATCGCCGCGACCCACCCTTCTGAGACGGTCATGTGTGGTGATTTCGATTGTTTCAGCCTCCCCCATCTTATTTTCTTCGGGGCCGCACGCAATGGTCCGGAAGATATTTCTTTTTTATGTAGATTCGATTTAATTGTCCATCTTCTTTGCGCTCGCCAGTTCAAGATTCATAACTGAATGTGTACTCACTCGATCAATGAGTACACAGAGTACTACAGAAGGGCTATCCTCAGTGAGAGGAAATCGTAAGCCATTGTCATCTGGTCATTAAGTCTGCGCATGCCAATCGTCATTACATGCGTTGACATATGTGGTGAGCTGGTGGCGACATCTGCTGTCCTTGGGGATCTGGGATTCGTCATTGACGCTGACCTCTCTATGGCGTCAAATGTTGCGAACGCATGTAGGAGTGCATAGTACCATCTAGCTCGAATTGCACGGATACGAGAGTCAATAACAACCAGTGTGTGCACATGCCTAGTGCATGCATGTGTAACGTCACGCATTGACTATGGCAGTGCGATGCTATTCGGCATACCAAACCGTCTTCTACACCGTCTGGAAATGGCGCAGCGGTCGGAAGCACGAATCGTCCACCTGATCCGACGAGGTGTTCGACAATTGATGTCCGAGGTACTAAGGTAATTACATTGGGCTTCCCGTGAAAAAACGCATCGATTACAAGCTGTTAGTCCTTGTCCTTGAAGCACTCGAACAACAATAGCCCAAATATAATAACATACAATTTACAGTATATATCACCCTTATATGATGGGCGCAACGCCTCGGTAATTTTGTAATATCCTTTTTAACTTTGTCATTATCTTCGCTGGGCGGCGCCATATTGCTCAGCGGCAGAGTGGTTTGAGTACGAGCTCCTGGCACCGCGTTCACACAGTAAAAACTTCTCGGAAAAACGGCCGAAACGCATGGAAAATCGAATAAAAAGAAAACTGGTGTGCACTGGATGGCTCCTGGATATATCAACTAGTACTACAAATGCAAGGAAAACACTTTTGATCGACTTCCGAGGTAGAATTTGCAGCGGAAAAGGTGGTTGCAAATGCGGAAATTGCAGTGTCCGCCAGCCGCAGGCTCTGCGAGTGACAACTTTTCCGATGCAGATTACAAGACAAAAGACTATATGCTGAGCAAGGACAGACGGTGAGCATCAAGATGTCATTCTTGGTCAAATACACCGTTCCATCTTGGATCTTTTTTCCGCATATGATCATGCATCTACAGACTATTCTGCGACAAGAAACGTCAGAGGGCAGAGCGATGTGTAGGTAGCGACGAGCCGAAACCAGGTTAGTAAATTGGATTACCGTTACCATTGTGACTTACCACTACGATTACAATATAGTTCCACCCCAATAAACACAGCTGTGCTTCAACGTCAGCATATATATGACCCACAGTAAATCGAAATGTATGAATACAATAAAGTGCGAGTAAGTGTTAATAGTTTGATATAATTACGAGTGTTTTCCAATCCGCCGATTTATTTTCGACGTGATCAGACGTACCGTCAATAAGTGGCCATACTCAAAACAATAACAATAACTCCGTAAGTGCTACAGGATATACTGCAGCCTTATAACATGGGCCATGGCGTATGTACTAGGCACAATTATTCAAGAAAATAATTTGATATTATTTATTGACAGTCATAATAAGTTTCATACTCCTGTGTTCTAAATGCCTAGAGAGCAAGCGGCTAGCGTAAGGCTAAGTCTGGGAGGGTTAGATGCATGGGAGAAACACGACCAAAAGACAGTATAGACTATAGTGCAACAGAAGCCTACTGGTGCTGTTTACATTTCAAATTCTTTATGAAAATGTTTAAATATACAAATACTTTCATTGTGATTAAGTGCAAATGCAGTTACAAAAACTTTTTAAAAGTATTTAAATATTTAAGTAAAATGCATTTCACACATGCAATGTCTAGCTGGAAAGGAAACTAACTAAGGCATCGTCATCTACTCAATTGAACACTGTCAGATTACATGTCTGCTTTCTATAATGACACTTTACAATTTCTGTCTGAATTCTTGTGACTTGAAAAATTATATAAAATTAATTTGCTTTATTGATCAGATTAAACCCCACATGTAATAACCGAATATCCGGAAGTTCATAAAGAGATGTATTAATTACATTTTATTCTAAGTCGACTGATAACACTGTAATGAATATCGTGGGGGTAGGGGGCAATTGTCGGCAACCCACAATAGTATTAGTACAAGCTATACATAATGAAGGAAGTATATCAGGCATGGGGTCAATTATGTTTTGTCAATTCCAAAAAATCAGTTCTAATTCAGCCTTGCAAAAAATCAATTCCAACTGTTAAAATCCTAGGCTAAAGAAAAATTCAAATCCAATTCGTTTTAACACAGTTTTATTTGTCACGTGTACACAATCATATTTAATTAGATATGATTAAACAATTATTGTTCGTTAAATGCACACACACACACACACACACACACACACACACACACACACACACACACACACACACACACACACACACACACACACACACACACACACACACACACACACACACACACACACACACACACACACACACCAGTTTTGCCATAAAAAACTTTAAAATGGCATCCAGCCATTTCATATGTACTTTCTGCTGCGACACCTCTCCTGGATTTTTGCTAACAAAACCAGACATTTTGGACAGCCCTGGACAGTTGGGTCATTAATCCGAGTTTTGAACAGTTTCCCCTGTTTATATCTGGTCCAGGTCATTTGCCCCCCTCCTGGACATTTGTCACTTGCCCCCCAGACATTAGCTGCTTGCCTTAATAAAAATCTGGACATTTGCCCCCTGTCCGTAGCTTCTGGATTATATGTAAGTTTTTTTAAGAAATGTTTTTTTAACTTATTTTTTTATTTCTGAACATGAATTCAAGATATATATTACCATAATTGCAATAATGTTCTTTGTGCCAGATCAGCCAAGTAAATTACTTTATGTTGTTGGAGATGATCCTGTAATCAAAGGATTATCTTTATTGCAATTGCGGAAGAAGCCAGTGAGATTAGGACCTGGACATGTTAGGACAATTGAGGATATTTGAAAGAAGCAATCTCAACAAGGTTTTTCTTGAATTGCATTTACCATGGAGAGTTGGAGTGACTCTATTTTCCTATAAAACTGGATGCACAAGCCAGAGTTGTCAGAATTCACTTAAAACTTCACCATGGAAATTACTACTAGCATCTGAAGAGGTCAGAAGCTATGTTTTGAGTGTCATTCCTACACCAAGAAGGGGGACTAGCAAGATTACTTGATCACCACTGATCTGACTATCAATGATACCTGGAAGACAACTGGTGACAAGATCATCTCATACACATTCCAGGGGATAGGCCATTGCATTAGACTAAAGTGACTTTGACTTGTCATTGAATGTTATGTTATTGCAGTAATAATGATAAAACTGCAAACTGATTTTCAATTGTCAACTATCATAGAAAAAAGGGGCAGATGTCCGGGGGGGGGGAGCAAATATACTAGGAGGCAGATTTATATCACTATCAGATGTGGTATCATTGATATTTCATCAAATTTACTGGAAAGTTTGAGTCTTCAACATTTTAATCTCCAATATGTATTATCCATGGGGACTTTTTAATTACTACAAAGGGCAAACCCTACGGCCACATGTAACAGCATTGTACAGGTGACCAGTGACATGTTTAGTATGGGAAACTTGTGGGCTGAACATTAGGCTTGGATAAACAAGGGGCTGCATTCAAGTGGGGCAGGTTTCCTCTCTCACACAAAGTGAATGAGCAGGCAGGTGCCCTTAATTGGCAATCTATGTAAATAAACCTTGTACATTGAGAAAGAAAATGAGGCCTGAATGGTCTGATTTTGGTTTTACTGTCTGTTACAGTAACTTAGTATTTCTTTTTGATGCAAATGCTTGATTATATTGTTCTTGGTCACAATGTTTCAATACCAGAGTAGACCGTGTCTATGCTGTAATGTTGACAACTTCCTGGCTGTTACCAGATTCAGGGTGACATGCTAATAGCAGACAAATATGATTTTAAAAGTAATATAAGTAAATATAAGTGTAAATATTAACAGTATCAAGTCAATAATTCCAACAAAATCAATTCCAATTCCCCCCAAAAAAAATTTTGGAAACAAAAATTCCAATGAAATTTTTTTTAAAGTCAATTCCAATTCCGGAATGGAATTGACCACATGCCTGAAGTATATTCATGACAATATCTTGTCTCTGTGTACTACATCAACAGTCATGAACAGTATAATTGAATTGAAACAAGCTTATGTCTGTGGGGCTTTTGTCCGGAGGGGCTTTTGTCCATGCACCATACTATCTAGCAGATGTTTTCAGTATAATACCTAATAATTATATATATATATATTTACATATATATATATATATATATATATATATATATATATATATATATATATATATATATATATATATATACGTGTGGGCAGGTATGTGTGTGTGCATGCAGCATTTATAAGGTAAAGATGTCACAAGCATATATCTGCATTTGGTCCTATAACAATATTCATGCATTATGTTATCTAAATCGAGTGTCAGATATAAAATAAGGAACCCCATAGAAAGTGTACCTATGGATCCATATTTTGTTATGGAATTTGGACCCCTTATATAATTTTGACCTCCCTGGCCCATTGAAAACAGTGCAATGTTGATTAGATAACATAATGCACTTTGGAGCTAGGATGCTACAATTTTGGTTACATGCGTTTGGTTATGTTACCAGTGGCATTCGTCAAACTGACCAAACAGATTCATTAAAAACATTAAGAGATCAGTGAAAGACCCATTGGTTGAATTAACATGGCTCCATAGGGAAAATGCTTTTCCCTGTGGTTGATTACTTTATACATTCTATATGACACTGGCACTCTTAAATTCTAAAAATAATATATACAAGAGAAAGTTTCTCACATTGTGATTCATTTTTATTATGCAAAAGATGAATTTTGTAAAATTTTCACGTCACTGTATGTTTTCTTTTCAGATGAAGGATTCACCATTGGTTCGTACAAGTACAGGTACTAGTTTTGAAGCATCCAGCGCTATGGGTGATGCCGTCAATCTTTACATTACGGATGTCACCTTTAGTCCCGTCACTGCTACTACTGCTGTGGCACCACATACAACTGATGCTGAAATGCAAATCGATCAGGTAACGATATTTCAAGTGCGACACTTCGCAAATGCTGCTGTAGTCACGGATGACAGTATTGCACCAATGAACGTTGATCATGACTACTATGTGAAGCTTCCATCAGATTCAGTGAGAATAAAGACATTGGTGCATATGATGCGCACTATGTGATAACAGCGACATAACTGAGGGTGAATCAAGCAGCTCCGACACCTATGAGAAAGAGAAGAAATTTGTCATTCGTGAGAAAAACGTATGTCACTTTTCTGCACCAGTAAGAATAAGTAGTGTATTGGTGTATATTTAGTGCCAGTAGTGTATTGGAATAAATGGTTGGTGTGCAAGTACTATCAGTCAGAACAAGTAGTGTATTGATACATAATGATTATTGTACATTTACTGTCAGTACAAGTAGTGTATTTGGTAGAGAATGAGACGCTTGGTTTACATTTGCTGTCGGTAGGAACAAGTAGTAGATTTAGTCAGAACAAGTAGTATATTGGATACGCATGATTGGTGTACATTTACTGTCACAAGAAGTAGTGAACTGGTGCAGATTCCAGAATGAGATCATTGGTGTACATTTACTGTTGGTAGGAACAAGTAGTGTATTGGTATGCATGATTGGTGTACGTTTACTGTCAGTCAGAACAAGTAATATTGTTACACATGATTGGTGTACATTTACTGTCCAATCAAAACAAGTAGTCTATTGCCATTGGTACAGATGATGATGGTGAAACAGTTAAAATGTCTTGGCTTTATAAAGATTAATTATTTCCTAAGCTAAACTACCAGTATAGTTGATATGTTGTGGCATAATAATGATGTGTGTAGCTGTGATATCCATGTTCCAGGTCGTATTTCCCGGTGGTAGAAGTCACTGTTTTTAGTCAATGTTTAGTCTTGGTTTCAGTCGTTCTAGTTAGCCTTATTTCTTTGGTAATTGTTTTTCTATGTGAATAAACTGTTGATATATTTTATGTTGGTCTCAATATAAATGAAATTGTGTGTAGTGACATGCAAGATGCTGCAGGTAACATTTTGTTGACAGAAGTGGGATATGGATAAGAAGGCATTCACATCATTCAATTATTAATATTTTAGTGGGAATTTTTGTAGTTTTCCAGGTTGTTTATCGACCTGCTGCATACTGTGGGTGCCTCACAATTTGTCTATATCAAACTATCAGTACACTCACCTGTGCCAGGTCAATCTCCATAGCTAAACTTTCCATCAATTCAATTCGGTTCAGAATAGACATCACAGATCCTTCCCACATCGCAGGATGGGATTACTTGTCTTGCCTTTCCTGAGCCTGAAATATAATTTGTCAGGGTTAGTTGATAGCACTAATTCCATAATTACCATAATAGTTGCAAAACTGTGAACATTACATATACTGTCAGTAGTTAATTATTGTTATTTAAATGATTACATTGCACCAAACAACAAGATGTTGTGGTGTGCTACAGAGAGGGGTGATTACAAGTACGAATATTGATCAAATCATGATTACAGTATGCAGAATTACTAATGTAGTCATGATTACAATCATTATTACAATCACGATTACGGTAACATTTAAGAATATATATATATATATATATATATATATATATATATATATATATATATATATATATTCACATAATGAATTAAATAAACCTTCATGTTATTATTGTCATCAATGTTATTCAACACAAAATCAAACACAATATTAAAATACAGTCACGGTACACTTCATTAGATTAGATACAAAATAAAGAGAAAAGCCTGCTTGCATTGCCATTGTAGTTCGGACCTCGCCCTCGGGCTAGGTAAAAGAAATATGCAGAAAAAATATGATTATTAAAATGGCAATGATTCGATAACAATTGAATAACTGACCTGCTAGCTATAGGGCGAATCAATGAGTCGGCACGCAAATCATGCAATGACAGCAGACCAACATCTAGCACCGCTCTGTTTGTGCAAATCACTACAAAATCATCGTCTTCGCCTTCGTACGGTGATGCAAGCACCAACGCGGTCGGGCACACGATGCTGCATGGCCTAGCCCTAGGCATGGTAGCTTCCTCGGCGCAGCATGATGACTCAACGTAAACGTGCGCAGACATCGGGACGCAATTTCCACAAGCTCACCACATCACATTACCTAGTCAGGAAACAAAAATAAACCTCCATGACATCCATTGGCAATATGTGAACAGTTTGGCGAAAATCACTTAGCTCCAGCACTTTTAATCATGTCGCAAACGCGCGTAGTTGTCGTCAGCTATGTACATGACGACCGTTCCAAACTTCCGCACTGAGCTGAGCAGCTATTGGACATCTGAATGATCCAGGCTGCTTGCGTTGACTGTAATCAAAGCATCAAATACTTCGTATTTTTGTCGTCCACCTTATCCAGTTAATGCTTTCTTTGTGAACGATGTCACCGGGTGGCCATGTTGACGAAGAGTATCCACCAGAATGGAAGCATGTTTGTCCAAAACGTCCTCCAAGTAGATGGCTAGTTTCGATTCAGGTCGAAAGATGCCACCACCGTTGCACATGTAGATCCCTGGAAGGAAGCAGTCAAGTTGGTGCAGCAGATCGACGCTGTCGCCCATGTTTGGAAGCACTCGGACTACCTCTCGTGGCAATAGGCGCATCTTCATCTTGAGAACACCATCACACAGAGCGACCACTTTATCGACCTGTTTCACGAACAGTACCTCTGGGTGGACAGCGTCAACGATGCCGCACATCACAACCTTTGTCGCACCGTCCACAACGACAACACTGAAGGTTTCTACGTTGATGTCTACTTCAGGGCGATGAAACTCGCTTCTGGCTTCTTCGCCTAATTCGGTGACTCGGGTGATGTCGCCGTCCAGTGATAGGTTCCAAGGCACTGCGGTCGATGTCATATCGGTAGGGAGCGATTTGGTTAAACGACGCACCAGAATCTTCGATTCTCCGTCGGCTGTTGGTCTGATGGCAAATTCGTTTTCAGGCAGCAAAGGAGGAATGACAAGTTTCGCCAAGATGGTAGCACCTCCGGGGAGATCCCCATCCTTCGAGAAATTAACACAGGAGGTGGGATGTTGATAGAATTTATGAACCGCCGACAGCGCTACTAAGTGGACGGTGTTCAGACAAGGTCGAGGTATGTCTCCGTTCTGAACGTAAGCAGCTTCACGGGTCACCAACCGCCCCCTTGACGGGGTACTTGGGGAAGCCTTATTCATCTTTAGCAGACCTGATGCTGCGGTAATACCGCTGTCATCAATGGCTGTTGTGAACTGTTCAGCATCCACCTGACCCGCAATCCTCTTCCGTTGTGTCCAGATATAACACGACTGCGTCATTTGGCGACAGTTGGTGACACTCGGCAGTTCCTCAAGTTTCCGTGTTGGGATCCATCGCACTTCCAAGGCGCCTTCTCTCTTCATCGCTTCCGACAGTTGGTTCGCGTCCTCTCCCTTGTCGCAGACAATTACGACCTAATATACTTGGGTTCCCGTGTCATGGGGGTGTTCGTCGATGTCGAAGGGGTTCCACGAGGGTGACCAACTGTGCAGGGCGTCCAAGCGGTTGGCATCAGACAGAGGGTCAAAACGGACAGCAGCCTAGCGGATAATACTCAATTAATTATGCAAACAATACCCGATGGAGGGCGACACTAGAAATGTTGAGCTGACGTCATATCCTGTATATTTTTGCTGCGGACAGCAGTTAACACACAGAAGACGATGTTTGTGTTGGAGTCAGCGACGCGGATATCTTCGTATTTAACGACTTGATATGCATCACGACGAGACGGTTCGCCATACAACTCCACCTGAAAAAATATAAAGAACATCTTTTATTCGTATAGAATTTGTGCACTTCATTTACTTTTTATTTCCTTTTTTCACGATGCCGATTGTTAATTATGCCATGTTACGTGTTAAATGGGAACTTGCAATTGTCTTGACTTTACCTTTTCACATTTGTTTATTCTGATACAACCGATCACAGCTTGGAAAACGACGTATATTATGCAGCATTTGGAAATACAACACATACACGGACAAACAAACTGCAGTTCCATATTGGATGTGGGAATAGCAAACACAATTAGTTAGTAAATAATAAAAGGTCTGATAGAAATCAGCAGAGACAAATAACATGCCGTACCTCGCGAAAGCTGTAGGGCACTTCTGTCGTGTAGTGGCATGGCTCGTGAAGTCTTTCTGCTCTCATCATACCCCCAATAACGTCCATCAGAACCTTGCCATGGATGGGACCGTCAAAGAAGGCCGGATGGTAGGCATACTGGCGGAAGTCGTGGCGTATTTCATTCGGCACTTCGGCGTAGATCAGCGCCTGTGTCGCGTCGTCGTCGACGTGGATGCGTTTGGCGCATCTGAAGGCCGGACCAAGTTGAAGACCTTTTTCGAACACAGCGGTGTAGGTGTCTGACGACTCGTGTGTGCAGCGCTGACGCAGTGTCTCAGTGGACAGTAGCAGTTGTGTGTTGCCGCGGGAGACTGATGCTGTTTGGGCGTCTTTGTTTTCGTCGCATCTCAAGTCGATCTGGCCTGTAGCGTGCAGCGTCCACTCAGAGGTAGATGACCCGCTCCACACTCCGACCGACCACAGTCCATCGTCACTGCCAGGTTGGCTCACGGCCGTAGTGGTCAGAAATTGCACGACACCTTGCTTCGAGAAGAAGAGAAACTTCAGGAAGCGCATGTTGTCCACGCGCAATCTGGTGTTTCCGTCGTTGACAGTGTTCGCGATTTCCAACATCATGTTCACGTAACAGACAGCGGGAAACACTGGATCACCTGGTCGACGATCCAGGATGTTTGGGATACTGACGCAAGTGGTTGTTCCCATGCGATCTTGCGAGAGGCGCCTTCTGCGGCAAATGCTGGAATTTCAGTCTTCCGACCAAGGAGTGGATGGAACGGGAAAGGGAAATGATCCAGTGTGATTCGTTGATACTGTCCGCATTGTTCTCGTTGCCTTGGATACAGTGGCAGGGATACCACGTGTTACGACTCTTGGAAAATAACTGGTAGGCTGTTGTGATCATGCTTGCAGAACAATTGCAGTAACACAGACATGACGATGAAGTGGTCGTCAAACGAGTTTGTCTTCTCGTCGTGTCGTCTTAAGGTCGGGATTTCAGAATAACTGTTGAGTCTCTCTTTGGAAGACGCAGTGACGTCACGAATGACGGATGTCAACGCTGGGTGCGCACCGATTTCGAGGAAGTGGGAGTAGCCGTCCGTCAGCAGCCTCTCGACGGCGTCCTTGAAGTGAACCATGTAGCGGATGTTGCGCCACCAGTAGTCAGCGCCGTTTACCTGCTCCGGGCTCGCGTAGTCTGTCGTCACTGTCGACATCATGGCAATGCTGCATGCTTCCATGTCCCTGCGGCTACGATGCAACTTACCAAACTTCTTGTGCACATGCTTACGTAACGGCTCTTGCTGGGAACTGTGGAATGCGTTCTGAACGTTCAGAAACGTATTTCGAACGCCCTTGTCACGCAATACGGCAGCAAAGGCATCAAGGGCATCTCGCCTGCCGGAAAACACCGTCTGTGATGCGCTGTTGACGGCCGCGATGTCGACTTCGGCGAAGACAGCTTCGTTTGTCGAGCGGACTTCCTCCGCCTCCTGCTGCGACACTCTGGCAGCCAGCATTGTACCTGAACCGATCGTCATCTTCAACGCTCGCGCTCGCTCGTAGATGACATAGACCGCGTTCTGGAAGGACAACTAGGCGTATGCGTCAGCAGCGTCCCCCTCTATCCCCACTATTACCGATACCAGTACCACTAAACGTCTGACAGCTGGATGTTTAACATCATACATGTCTACTACGTATTATTTCGGTACGATGACATTCACCAGTAAGTTGTTGTCGGCATCCAAACCGTTGTGCTGCTACGAGAAATGGTAACAAATAACAACACCTAATGCTGTTGCTACTGCCGCAGCAGCAGCAGCAGCAGCAGCAGTCGCCTCCGCCGCCATCACAACCACTATTGCAGTATCGTACCTGTTTCGTGGATGCGGTCTTTGAACTGGCTGTTCTCAAGCTGCTCCATCACCGACCAGCTGCACTTGAGAGACTTCAGCACTTTGTCGAATCTCTTAAGTAACAAACATACCAATTATTATGTACACATACGTGTTCGTGCTCCAAAACAACGTAAACAGAATTGAAGACCGAGAACAATTTTTATTAACACGTATTTTTTTTTATAATAACTATTTATTTATTCAGTATAATTATTTGTTTTCGTACTATATTTATTATTTTGTCTTCCTTAATTTAAAATTCCATATATGTTATTGTATATTTATAACTTATATAATCGTAAATATATTTCCTATTTATGTCCACACCCTTCAAGACTGCGACTTGTCACTTACCGCGATGGTTTCCCGAAACACTGGCTCTGCCTGGAAAAGCGCTTGTCAAATTCAGAACCACTGAGTGCCGATGCCGTTGAAGGCAAACACAATGCGACTCCCACAGCCGGTCTGAGTGTCTGGAACGTGTCCCTCGACGTAACGCGTTCTCTCACTGCCGTCGACGAACGCCTGCAGTCCGGCGGCCGTCTACAAGATGTCATGGAAACTCTCCTCACTCTTCTGGAGGTGAGAGATCCATTTGGTCGCGTTCTCAGTCAGCCCTTCCTTCGTCTGAGTAGAAATCACCAAAGGCTTCACAACTGATGCCATCTTCCGTACTTTCCTTAGTGCAGAAGAATTGTTGGAATCAACTGAGATGTCTTCTAGAATAATATGTGCATTGGCGCCTCCGACACCGAAGGAGCTAACCCCGGCCAGTGCTTTGTCTTTGTTCGGCCACGGCTCCAACTTCTGCGGAACCTTCAGGTTGTACTCGTCAAACTTGATCTTCTCGTTGCCCCGTCTGAAGTGAACGACAGGCGGGATTTGACGGTGTGGAGCGCCAAGGCTGTCTTGATCACTCCGGCAATCCCAGCCGAGCCCTCACAATGGGAGATGTTGGACTTCACCGAACCGATGTACAGAGGAGTGTCTCGGTTCTTTCGTGTTGTACCGATCATCTGACCGAGAGCTTTCGCCTCGGTCGTGTCGCCGACCTATGTGCCCGTTCCATGAGCCTCAACGTACGGGATGTCTGCATAAGCAAATGCGGCATTGGCTCACGCCCTTCGCACCAACTCTACCTGGGCAGTGTAGCTAGGGTTGGCGATGCCAGGGGTATGGCCATCGTTCGTGAGAGCACCTCCACGGATGACGGCGTAGATGCGGTCGTTGTCAGCTAGGGCACTGTCAAGAGTTTTCCAGATAATCACTCCGGCTCCTTCTCCCCGAGAGAAGCCGTCGGCAGCAACGTCGAAGCTCTTGCAGCGTCCGTCCGGAGCTAACATTCCTAGAAGCGAGTATAAATTACGTAAAATCAAATATATGTCGGATAACCGATGTTCAACACGATGGTCGTGATTTTCAATAAGCACCAGCATCGCAATTATAATTATTTCAAGTGGCGTCAAAGTGACAGCATTTAGTAACTACCCTGGTGCAATTACATACAATGTTTACATTTCTTATATTTAGTATGATATGTGGTAGGAGTGTAGACAAATATATAGGTTATTCGACAACATTGTGTGGATAATCAGTGTTTTGCTTAGGTTATTTACCTGATTGACGATGAACAAGCCTTGTCGACGCTGAAACTTGGCCCGTTCAGGTCATACTCGTACGAGATGCGGTTCGACACCATGCACCTATTTGAACCTGTAATCAGAGCAGTAAACGTGATAACAATATTCTTGTAATGAGGTATACCTCAATGAACAACATCAACAACTATTTAAATATATATATATAACATCTTTAGCATAAGTTTTATTATGCGGCTAAGTTAATACTTAAAGCAATAACCCCCGACAAAAAATGGAAGAACAAATTTGGCGAAATGAATATGAAACGAGCCGAGCGATACAATCGAGGAAGACCTTTGGTCGTGTACTGTGAGATCTACCTCACTGATGACGCACGGAGTGCTTGGTATTCGCTCGCCATGACACCCATGAACACACCTACAATGACACATGTGAGGACATAAGAAGAGTCGATTTTCAAAATGACACATGTGAGGACATAAGAAGAGCCGCCTTTCAAAATGACATGTGACGACATAAGAAGAGTCGACTTTTAAAATGACATATGTGACGACATAAGAGGAGCCGTCTTTCAAAATGACACATGTGACGACGTAAGAAGAGCCGACTTTCAAAATAACACATGTGATTACATAAGAAGAGCTGACTTTAAAATGACACATGCGACGACATAATAAGAACCGACTTTCAAAACCATACTTCTTTATTTTTATGTTATGCGCATGAAATAATTAAGCAAAAGCGGCTACAGTGTAATACTCACTAGGATTGAAGTGTAGTGTGCAAATCATGGAGGGTACCGTCTTGAACAGCAAGCAACACGTGTCATACGTCATTGTCCTCGTAAAAGAAAAACAATTACCATTTGTCTTGATGGCCACATCATTCTATGACGAACATATAACGAGTAGCATCCCTCAAACAAACTACGACAAAACTGCTTCGAATCTCTGGGTGAATTCAATACATAACAGATTATAACACTCTAGTTTCGTCGGCTGTAGAGTCGCACTAACGTTGGCATTCACGAACGTCGATGTCGGTCGCTGTTCCAAAGAATGTTTCTGACAATAGATCGACAATTGATCGAACATGTCCTGTTTTACCGTGCGCATCGGCTTCGGGGTGGACATTGTCTTTTTAATATCAGCGATACGTATGGTCTTAGCGTCAGTTGTCGCTTTTGCTACTTCGTGGAGTCAAGTCGTCAGTCACCAATTTGAAACGTTGTATTTTAAAGCGTAATCCCGGGATTTCGGTTGTTGCTATCGTAATGATAACTACCCATGTCAACATGTGATTTCATCACGGCGTGTTACAAGGAATCTGTTAAGCAGATAATACGTTTTATAAAACTTACGTATGGACGTATTCAGTCGAATTTGCAATTGTTATTAGTTTGTGAAATACACACAGAGCGTTATAGCTGCGCATTTCTGTCGCTTTATTTCTGTCTCAGACGGCGCTTGGTTGCGTCGCTTTCTGAAATACTTCGTCTTCGTTAATGACTCGCTGTCACTGTCGAATCTATCCGCTGCTTCGCGAGCGGTTACAGGCCGTTGACTGGGGCGGAACGATCTGTCCGTCGCGCGTCGGGTAAGCCTGGTGTTCGGCTGTTTGTCATCGCGGGTCGGGTCATATCCGTCGCTGGATAACAGGCTACTCGCTGGTTTATGTGTGACCTGACCCGGCCGCATAGAGGGACCATCTCGAAATTGATCAGGGTCAAACTTCATATGTCTGTCTTTGCTGTCAGTGTGGGCAGCAAGTCGTCAGCGAGTAGTGCTAGGAACCTGATGATGAATTGGACGTGGGTTGTACGAGTCCCAATTTTGTTCGGGGGGTACAAGTATCGGCGTCTACCCGAAATTACTATGTTGCCGACGGAATGAGGTTAATTCAGCGTAATATTCTTAACGTTTATTTAAAACATGAATTATTAGCTGTTTTGCTGTCCATACTAGGCGAAATACACGTAACTTAGGAAACGCTTGGGGATTAGTTAAATGTTTTGGCTGTGTTGCTAAGCTCTATATAGTTAAAGGCCTCATGCCGCTAGCGTATATAATTATTTCTGCCACATTTCTTAGTGGGAAGAACCTAAAGATATCCCGTAATGACCGACCACAAAAAGCTGTACTCACTCCTTTGAGTGAATGGTTATGCAATTCATTAACAATCTTAACCATCATATTAACCAAATAGTACTAAAATCTCTATTCTCTATGCCAGTTGCACCTGCAAAAATGGTGGTATATCGATGGGATGCTAAACTATCCGTTGATTTGAAACCCTGTGTCCTGCATTTATCAAATCCTTACACATTCTTAATTTGTAAATACACCCAATTTTCATAGCAACTGTTGATCTCTATTCAATCACACCAAATCCAATCGACAACATAAAATTGGCCATAATAGGACGCATTAATAATAACGTACGTTGGTCTTTTTGTTTTAGTTGCCCCTGAACACTTTAACAGTGTCTTCATTCACTGTTCTGAATGTAAACTTGTATTGTTCTCACAACAATACAACTCAACAACTATACTTATTAGGTTGGCGTTCTGGTATTTCAATTAAAATCAAGTTTCTTATTTTGACTTAGGTAAATCGTACAGTGGATACAACGTAGCCTAACGCAAATATGTAATTAATTATTTCCAGTTAACATTTTAACTCCATTTCCCCCACGCACACGTACAACCACGTGCTTTTTAATAAGGCAGTTCTTAAATGACGTCATTCGGTTTTACCCCTTGCCCGCTGATTGGCGAGGGAAAATGGCTTCTAACATAATGGATAGCGTTGTTGAATTGACCGTGAATGATGCGCCTGGTGCAGTGTTTATGTACAGTGACATCGAAAAGCATAGCGTTCTACTGTTACGCCGATGGTTAGAGTGTTGACGAATTAAAAGATCCGGAACGACGATGCTCTTGTTGGAGAGGGATGCATGTGTTTTATACGTCTATTCATTATGTAATGAATTATGGCTATGTCCTAATAATGCATATACGACTACTTTTTTTGTAACCGCGCCGTGTCAACTTGTGGATTTTAGTTAAATATGTCTGATATTCCATAAAATAGTGAGCCACGTTACATAAACATCAAAGTATAACTTGTGGCAACTTGGCTGGGCTCGGGTCATACATGTTGTGTTCATGCCATGGACAACTAGGCTGGGCTCGGGTCATACATGTTGTGTTCATGCCATGGACAACTAGGCTGGGCTCGGGTCATAGATGTTGTGTTCATGCCATGGACAACTTGGCTGGGCTCGGGTCATACATGTTGTGTTCATGCCATGGACAACTAGGCTGGGCTCGGGTCATACATGTTTTGTTCATGCCATGGACAACTAGGCTGGGTTCGGGTCACAAAGATGAGCAACCGAACCAACCCAGTCCCCCGACACCGCCGACTGTTGGATGGTAGAAGTTCCCTGGTGCCGTTGTACCACCGAATTTCAACAAGGGCCACTATCTAGTGGAAACACTGCAAGCGGCCAACTTTGATGATGGTGACACTAACATTGACCCTGATTCTCCGTCGGACACGTTCACCTCTAAACTGTTCCACAGAGGTGAACTGTACTGCACCAGTGGTCTTGTAACTGATTTGAAAGATGTCCGCAGTGACAATGCATACTTCCTATAATATATGAGGACTTTGTTCTCAGTGAGACCGAGTAGAGTATTCTCAAACAGCAGGTAAATACCATGAGTGACATCCTGACCCCATCCAGCCATGCACCTGTACTGCTCACCTGTGAGCAAAGTACAGCCAAGTGGGCGAACGAGAGGCGAGTCAGAGTAACTGCATCAAATGCGAAAGCTATATGTGTAGCGAAGTCTGACGCTAGGATGGAAAATCTGGTGAAAGGGCAGTTGTGGGGGAGTCTATATCAACACTTGCCATGCAATATGGCCATAAACATGAGTCGGTTGCTAGGTAAGAGTTTGCCAGCAGGTTTCTTAGCGCGGGGCTCAAAGTGTGGAAACTGGCATGTGGATCAATGGGCAGTACCCCGGTGTTGGGGCGTCACCCGATGGCTTGCTCTTTGATCCACATACCAGTAGTCATGGCATTTTAGAAAATAAATGCTCCATGTCTTTAAAGAGTGTTACACCCTGTGATTTCATAGATAATTTTTCTGATAAACAGGTGAAGGCATTTTGCCTGCAGAAAAATGCAGATGGTTTGGCTTTAAAAAGAACCATGCGTATTATTATCAAGTGCAGCTTCAGATGGGAGTTTGTGAGGTTCAGTGGGGCTACTTTGTGGTTTGGACTCCACTCGGTCTTTACACAGAAAATATTATCTTTGATGCTACTTTTTTTCTGCCATTGTTGATAAACTTACCCACTTTCATCGTCATTATCTCCTGCCAGCATTTTTCTTGATGAAATTACCCCGCAGACTTTCATTTGCATCTGTGTAATGCATCGATTTTCCATTAAAGCATATACCAGGGTATAAATATTGAAGTGTACACTTGTTTTTATTCTTAAGTTCTCAATTGTACTGTCTACTTTGGTAGAGCTAATTTGCTCACACACAAAATGACAACAAGTGATGACATTATACCATGTTAACTTAATTTATTGTACACGTCAGCAGATGTGATAATTATAATATCATATATTGCTATATAAAATATGCCATGGTTTTACATTAAAGCATATACCGGTGTATATATTACTACTACTGGAAGATTTTAATTATCAGTTGTATTTTCTACTTTGGCGCAGAGCAAACCTAATAACATGTACTTTTTCGCTGGACACAAATGCGGTTTCGGAAATCGAATGAAAAAAACATTTTTTATCCGATCCGTCTCGGTGTAACGGGAATCACTTTTACAGATTCCATAGCATGCTTAGTCGTTACCATGTTAGAAGATTAAATCTATATTATAAAGCTAAAAGTCGAAAAATCTGTATTTATGCAGAGAGTAAACCCGCACAAGATGCGTGCAAACACTTGTCTAAATGGCGGCGTTGTTCGGGGCGGCTCTAAATAGTAAATCCGGCTAATCGCGAACTTCCTTATTAAACTCCCCTAAATAATAATCTCTTCAATATTCAACCCAATACCAAATATACTGGCCATATTGAGCAGCCAAACAATTTAGACTATAATGTAAAACATTCCGTTAAAACAATTTATAATTTCTATAAATTATGCTAAGTTTTCACTGTTGCTAACTAAACTTCTTAAATACAACATCAAAGCGAAACAGTCAGTCAAGACATCGACGACATACCATACACGATCCCAGGCAGGTTTCTCCACAAAACATATATACCTACACACACAAATGTTTTTTTCATCAAGTCCTATAGTTTCGACTCGTCCCCCGTCTGATAATTAATCAGTTACTATTGCGGTGGCATCATAGTACCTATCGCATAACAAGTTTATCCACACAGAAAGTTATAACGACAGAGTTTCACTCATATCTCAATTACGCACGCACGTGCACGCACACACGTGCACGCACGCACACACACACACACACACACACACACACACACACACACACACACACACACACACACACACACACACACACACACACACACACACACACACACACACACACACACACACACACACACACACACACACACACACACACACACACACACACACACACACACACACACACACACACACACACACCCTATCTTCCTTATCCTTCCATCCAGAATTCTCTTTCAGAATACGACTCGGCAACGTGATACCTCGGTATTTATTTTCCCCGGTCGTGAACATCTCCTAATAACGGCCTATGTTGAAGAATATTGTGTGCATTATTCGCGTACACAAATCCAAATGACGGTGTGGCTTGCTTCATCTCTGCCTTAGCGATTTTTGTAACATCACCGTTCTTCGGCAACTGCTTAGACTCAGACTTTGCTGTAATATTTTTTAACAACGTTTTTTTAACAACGATCAGTATAAAAAATACTTTGTCCAGTTTCGATTGAGAAACACATTCGACTAACAGCTAGAAGCATGAACAGAGGTCAAATAAAAGTACGACAAGCAAACGTTTACAAAAAAGCAGCCGCTCCCCAATGGAGGGAGTATTGTTTTACACAGGTGATATCGGTAATAACATGTATACACTAAAACGACGCCTGATAGCGTAAAACAGAGATACGTCACCACCTTGTGGCGAAGTGTGGTACTTGGTGAATGTTTTTCTCGGAAACAACGTTTCCGTCTTAGTGTGTGTTACTTCCGATTCGTCGCCGGTTGCTATACATTTTGGCTGTGCTGTGGTATGCGAGCCACTTATTTGAGCCACTTGGCAAGTGGAGGTAGGCAAAGCTGGGTTTACACGAATCGACATTGTCGCAGCAACGAGTCGATAATTTCGTAATCGTCAGATATTACAGCTTGGGTAATCACGAACTAGATTGACCTAAGTTATCTTCACCACTAAACAACATTCGTACCATAAGCTGGGGTGATTTTAGCCCTGAGACGTCAGCATGCGTTCCATTCGCCAAAACGATGGTATGGGTGTAATACTAAACTTATTTACTAATGTTTGTGAGAATGTGGTCTTTTTAAACGTGAATGTTGTGAGCAATTTTTTTAATGCACATATTTGAGTCAAAGCCACACAACTCTAAGGGGTGACTTTGGCCAGCACAAATCGAACAGTTCGAATACCTTCCCATAGAACAATGTTGCTTCCCAAGTAGTGATCATCTAGGGACGGTCGGTAGCCTCTTGGTTCTTTGCTTTATATAAAACTAGCTTGATCCTTTGTAATATATATATATATATATATATATATATATATATATATATATATATATATATATATATATATATATATATATATATATATATATATATATAGTGAAAGGTAAACGTGGCAAGTTGTTACAGCATGCTGGGAATGTTGTTACAGCAAAGAACGTGTGGAACGGAAAGCATGTGCCACTCTTACATATTAATTTTATTACATTAATTTATTGTACACACTCATGCATTTTATTCATAATGTGCATAATAAAGTAGGTGTTTATAGACATATGTTAATATATATTAAGCTTTTAATTTGTAATTGCCAATGCGGACACGTTCCCCGGATTCATATATTTACAAACAATTATGAATGGAATATAAATGATTGAATGGAGTATGAAATAGTGAATGGCAATATTTATGTAAAGCGACTTCTATTTGATTGAATGCTACACACACGTACGCACTCATGCACGCACGCATGGACATTTCATTAAATCGTGCAATATTTAGTAATTGTTCAAATGGTTCAAATCGCCATCCAAGACAAAACAACCAATTCAACCGATTTACACGAGTTCAGTATCTACCAAATGCATCATTGCACCATTTAGCCCTACGATCAGAAAAGACAAAGACATGTCAAGATAATTATTCTCAAACCATGATCTATGTAATAAGCGCAACATGCTTCTGTGAACGTATACAAAGATAATCAATTTACGTGACTTTAGCATTAAGGTGACTTTTAAGCATTACATGCTTCTTGAAACGGAAACATTGAATTGTTGTCTAGCTTCTAAAGGCAGGTTGCCGGTCGTGAAGACAGAACGATCCTAGCGGTAAGCAGCGGTTACTGCGAGCTGCTGGCCGACTTCTCTATGACGTAATGAGATGGTATCTGCACCTCGCCGACTGGCTTGCAGTCGCCGTAGACTGTCTGTTTAGTGTCGGCACCAAGTACGTATTTAATGAGGTGGTCTACGTCCGCTAAACGATGCGGGTAGCGCGACAAACTGAAATGTTGTTTTCTGGAAAATGTCAACATAACCGATATCGTCAATAATATATTAATAAATATATAAAAACTGCTATTCTGTATCGAGGGGTGAACACTGCTTTTTTTCTGGTTCCCTGCAACAATACTTTGCAAAGTAACTGCAACATTACCGGTTTCCCGTGGAATCAAAATGAATTTAGAGGCTGTTTTTTCAACAAATAAGCAGAAAATTAAACATTCTGGCAGTCTTAATGTTTACACCCCCGTCCATTGATCAAACAATAGTGCAGTGCTTGCAGCACTGTGCAGTCAATTGATCCACATGAGTAGTTAATAAGATGATCTGTTGGGACCATGTTTCAATGGCTACTGAAAATAGATTTTGGGGAAAACCCGGATGATATGTCCGGCGTGATAGTATAGGGAAATATGTATAATATCGGTCACAGGGCATCAGCGCCCCCTGTCTGCTGTAGGACAAAGGACATCATCAGCGCTCCATAGGGGATTCAGACCACAGTAGAGAATTGCATTGGTGGCCATGTTAACGTTTTGTCTGATTATAAGAAAACCTGACCATCAAAAATGCTGACAAACAATGTGCAGCAACTGCCATCATCTCACTGACATGCTCACGAACTTTTCTCAAAATCACGTACCTCCAGCTCTTTTTAAATGCCCAAACGTGCGATGCCCGTCAATATTTACAAAAATAGCCGTGTATTCATGCGCCCATGGGGCCCATAGCAGAACAATTCCCATAAATCCCTCCGCCAGTTGAACTCTAAAAAAATGCACTATTTCACAGCCAATAGCTTCTATAAAAAAACCTGTGAATATTCCCGCTCAAAGGCACTCATGTCACATAATATGAATTTATTAAGTTCACATTTTACGTGCCGTACATTCGTGAGAAACAGAAAACAGGAAGGTCAACTGTGTTCTTACTCCTAGGGACGAAAGGACTAGTCAGGAAGTGGTTAAGGTGTCCTCTAAGAGGGGTCAGAGGTCATCCGACGTTAGGGAGCGGCGGCGGCGGCGGCGGCGGCGGCGGCGGCGGCGGCGGCGGCGGCGGCGGCGGCGGCTAACAGCATTCATGAATAGAGCCTGACGTGGAAACGAGAAAGGAAGAAAACACGGTATTGTACGAGTGCTCTCGTATTTTAATTATATAAACAGTGTGCTAACATATCATAAACTATGTATTTTAAAAGTAATTTTAAATGTTAAATATCATAAAGTCTGTAATAGATTAAACATGTCGGTATTTTTAAAACATTAAAAGTCACACATGCATGTGTATTCGTGGAGAGCCATACGCTACAGATGTCTGCTCATGCTGCATCGTCAGTCACGTTGTTAATACAGTGCAGGCAGAGACCTTCCTCTACGATCGAACTATATAAGAAGCTATGGAGTGATGGTCGACGTACAGACAGCGAGTGAGAGGAGGCGGTTTTTTAACAGTAGACGTACTTTTTACGACTAGGCCACGCGTTCATACCAGACCGCTTATCGGATTGACCCAGCGACCTGCAGCAAGCAAGCGGTTACGTTTTTACAAGTACTCTATGTGTTAAAGTAGGTCACACGAAGTATATGTAAGCAGTGTATTCATCGGGTCTTTATTAGTATAATATTACAAAGCAACCTATCAATGACGCCAAATCTAAAAGGTAAGTGAATATATACTACTATAATGTGAAAATACTGATAATATTGCTAAATGAAAAAGTTACACAAGTACACTACTGATAATATTGCTAATTTTAAATGATAAGGCGGTGACGTCACCATCAAAAATAACTGGCGGTTATGAGTCAGCCTTTCTACTCGGTCATGTCGAGACACGTTCGAGTGGAGACAGCGTCGGTAGGCAGCCCTTTTATGGGGCGCAACAACGTGACTGATGCACAGAGCGGGTATAATTAGGAGTGTGTTGCTGTATCCTTAACTCTAATTATTACCATACACCTAACTATACACTTACCATTAATTTTTACCATACCCTTAACTGTAATTCTCACCATACCCTTAACTGTAATTCTCAACATTCCCTTAACTGTAATTATCACCATACCTCTGTGACTATTTTTAATAGTGGCGTCATATCCTTATCATTTAAAATTATAAATATTATCTTAAATGGGCAATTGATCAATGTCCATAAGTTCACACTTCATCATCTGAAGTATTCTGCTCCTGTTGCCCTTCCACTTCAGTCCTTATATTAGAATAGTCCTGAAGATAACAGGTATATATGCATGTGGGTCCATTCACAAGGCACTCGCAGTCTGGAGCTTGACAAATTCGCCTGCAACTCCAGAAGTATCCAGTTAGTGGTGAGTTTGCCATCTTCACGGAGCTCCCACTCATGTCCATCATGGGGGAGGGAATGTCAGGGCATTGATGCCATATACCAGGCTGATAGTTGCATGTAGAGACAGTCTTTACAAGGACGGAGTTGGCCAGACTCCACACCCTCTTCTTGGCTCGGAAGAATTGGTCACTGACATCACAAATTTACGACCTTAATGAGAGCAGCGGGGAAGTGAATGCCTGGAGCACTTCAAATACATCCTAAATGTGCCATCTCTGTCCAAGGTCTGCGAACGTCTCCTGGAATGTTGATAAACCACTCACTGTGTGACACGCTGTAAATGCGTGCATTACCGACAGAGTAGCACATGTTCATTGTCCAACAACTGCACACAATTTCTTGACATCGAGTATTCTTGTCATGGCTTTTGTGTAACACTTCACGTAAAGGTTACAGCCAATACGAGCTTGGACAGCCATGCAAAAAATCAGTACGTCACTGTCATCTGCCTATAATGCCTTCGTAATTTTCCCTCATATGTGGCCTCTTCCAGTATTCCACCATGAGCTGGACCAGTTTAGTTTTGCTTGAAGCACGCACTGGCAGACGCCTGCACTGCTTCATTCTGTGGCCAGGCACGATGTTGGCAAACACCACCCCTTCATCAGACCTTCTCTGCATCCGTTCAGGTGATTTGATCCATACATCCTTGTATACGCACATATGACATTGATTGTTTAATTTCCACATCCAGCTTTCCCGATATGCACAAACACCTATTCAGACAATTAAACAAAGGTGCAGTTTTCACCATGCATCTCCTGAGTGAGATGCCATCAAATATGTAAGCTGATGATGGTGACACACTATCAGCAGGGGTCGCTTTTTTATCCAGCTCTCTTGCCAAAACAGCATTGTTGGTATTTTTCATTGTAACGTTACTGTTAGCAACAGACCAGGACAGGGGACCAAGACAGGGGACCAAAACAAGGGACCAGGGCTGGAGACCAAAACAGGGACCAAGACAAAGGACCAGATCAAGGGACCAAGACAGGGAACCAGGGCAGTGGACCAAGATAGGGGATCAGGGCAAGGGTCCAAGACAAGGGACCAGGGGAAACGTAAGCATTTCTTGCATGTTGGGATTTCTGCTAGTTGCTATCAGTACCATGTGATCAAACAACTAGTGATCAGCCTTCATGATAGTATATTTGTCGACAGCCATGTATTTTCGCTTGACACTACTGTTTCCAGTTTCATTCTTCGAATGCGGTCATGAAACTGTTTACTCCTTCCTGGTCTGCAGTCTTTCTCTCTTGAAGCCTTGATAGGCCCTTTCACCTTTGTCGAGACACCGCTAGGTGGCGTCTTAATACGCTTAGTAGGTCACGGACAGGTGCAATGGAGCCGCGGTACTTATTGAAAGGCTAATAATATCAGACGGGTTGTTGTAGATGGGTTTGTCCACTGGTTTCTAAAATGTCAACAACTGAATCTATGTCACCCTCGTTCGTTCGGATACGTGATGGTTGTAACTCTGTAGCTTGACCATATCGCACAGATTCTCCCGACATGTGCTACGGTACTCGGCAGTGTGGTAGATAGTATTTGCTAACTTCTCCTGGTTTGACGGTTGTATTGATCGTACCACTAATGCTTGTTATTCGCAGGAAAGAGTGGAGTTATCCAACATTTGATTATGGTCGAATGTGTATTCGTTTTAAATAACCAGATGGTGGCTTAGGGGTTAGGCTCCACGATTACGTACTCGACTGCTGTCTTCCGGGAGCTTGAGTCCATTCACGCTATTCATTCATTCAATCATAGCAGCCACGCGAACCGCTTACCACAAATCACACTCGCCCTTTTATATCAGTACACGTGTGTAGAAGTGGCAGAGAAAGTGTTAAACTATTCGCGCTGTAATGCATAACGTTGCAGTGTTGTGAATGTTAAAGCTCATGATGAGTGTAACACAGCGAATGTATTGAACGTGTTTAATACATACCTAAGTGGTGAATAAGAACCTACAAGAGTGCGCGTTACATAGTCGCGGTAAAGCGATAATGGCCTCGCTGTGTCGACTGACAAGTCACTGGCGGGAGGTCTCGTTACCTAAAGGGAGACTACACCAATTCCCTCCTCTTTTTTAGTCTGAAAACCCTTGGAGGACTTAGGGTCGAAGTTTGCTAGGAGGTACTCGTTGACGCTTACTACGTCGCGGTTCGTTGCGAAACGGCGACCTGATGTCGTCTCTTTCAGTGTGACCTGTGTCGCTACCTTCAGGTTAAACATTTTTGTCGACACGAAGATAGTTCTCCTCAGACTGTGCAGTGTCTGGCTTCATGAAGCGGCGGTTGCGCCAATACACACGACCACTTGGCAATTTCACATGATAGTCGCGGTGTCGGCCAATCCCAATAATCACGCCTACTCTATCCCACTTTTTAGTAATGGGATTTTGCAATCTGACTTGTGTACCAATACGTAGTTGCGGTAGAAAACGATAATATGCCTGTTGTAGCGTTCTTCGTTTCGAGCGTGTGCTTGTCTACAGCTAGCGTCCTGCTCATCCGCCGTTTTTGTCACTTGCTTGCAAACGATTGCCGTTGTGCAGGTACTACTGATCGCAATGGATGTCCGAAGAGAATTTGTGCAGGGGAAAGACCTCCTGCACGAGGAGTGTTGCGATATTCTAGGAGTCCTCGCTGGAAATTCTCGTCGTCTAGATCTCCTTTTACGGTTGTTGTTGCAATGAGTTTTGTCATTGCTGTTACAGCTGCTTCAGCATGTCCGTTATATTGGTGGTAATGTGGTGTGGATGGTGCAGCACTAACACCCCAGCGTTTCAAGAACTGGTTAAACTCACGAGAAGCGAATTGAGGACCGCCATCAGATCTAAATCGCACCGGAACTCCGAGCTCCACAAATGCTCGTCGACATGCATAGATGGTGTGGCGAGATGTAATTGTCCCCTTTGGGAAATGAAAGACTACAGGCCACCCTGAAAGTCGATCCACATATACGAGAAAATCTCGTCCTGCGTAGTGGAAGAAGTCTGCTGATACATCTTCACACACTCTCTTTGGTAGAGGTTCCGATCGCAGTGGCTCGCGTTGCTGAGAGGGTCGGTGTTCTTGGCACTTATTGCAACTTGCCACTGTCGTAGTGATGTCATTCCTAATGCGTGTCGACCGCCGGATGTCTCGTTTTCTGTAGCATCTTTTCCCGGCGATTTTGTTACACTTGTTCGTGTTATGGCACGAATTGTTCGTGTTATGGTACGAATTGGTTTGGGGTAATCATTCGGCACGATTCCCAACTCTCGGCAAACATACCAAGCCAGCAGAAGTCCATTTTGCTCTTTGCAAATAAGAACCGTCTCTTTCATAGATGTGTCCGCTGCATGAATATGAAGGTCCACTGTGCCAACGCATTTGATTGATGTACCATTAGCAGCAATGATTGTGTCCTCAGGAGGGCGACATGTGTTTCCAATGTCTAATCCTATTTGTTTTAGGATATCAAGCCCTGCAACAGTGGCTTCGGCCCCTGTATCTGGTGTTGCCTGTGCTGTTGTGATGAAGCTGTCATCAGCATTATGGTGAAGATGTACCTTGATGCGTGGAGCACGACTGTGTTTTTTCTTTCCCAGAATGTCCAGTACGCGAATCTGAATCATTGTGGTCGACAGATTTTTGTTTTGACGGCAACACGTAGCCCAATGACCTATTTTTTTGCAGACTGAACACTCACTGCGTCGTGCAGGACATTCAACACGCGTTTTATGAGCCGAGTTGCCACAATAACCACATCTGTGGGTGTGTTTTGAAGTGGTGGTATTTCAAGTTTTACCACGTTGCCATGTTTTCTTGCCAACTTTGTCTATTTTCGTGTGGCCTTGGTCATTGTTCGCAAGTGTAGCTTCATCATTCCTTGCTGATTCATCACTCCTGCAGACATCAATTGTTGTCTGCAGAGAAGGGGGAGGCGTGTATTTTAACAACTTTCGTCTTGTTTCTGGATCACGAATTCCCGACATAATTCGCGTGGTAAGACGATCGTCTATGCAATGCTGGCAAAGATCTGCGTTGTTGGCAATCTCTTGTAAGGCAATGTAAAATTGGTCGAATGGCTCGCCTTCCTCTTGCTTCCGTCCTTCTAGTGCGACCCTGTCCAGTGTAACATTTCGTTTGCCTCGAACATGTTCTTGGATTCGGTCTAAGATCGCTGTGACGGTTATATCGTCATGATTGTCTATACCGATGGCCAATTGCAATGTAGCACGCATTTCAATAGAGAGACTGGTGTGCAACATGGCTCTCTGTTGGCGTGCTAGGAGAAGGTCGAGCTGTTCTAGCTCTACGAAATCTTCCCATGATTGCCTCCATGCTGCTAGTTCTCGTAATGTTATATCTGCTGCCATTGGCTCATGTGGTCTAGTTTTAGCGTGTGGGCCGGTAGAAGTGCGCTGGACGTTGGTCTCAGTACGTTGAGTCTGTGAATCATTAGACTCGGCATAAGCGCCGTTGCTGCGTTCATGCGATGGTGAATTGTTGCGGACACGTCTGTCAAGGGTCTCGCAGAGGAGACGCATCGACAGTTCATGTCTCTCATCGCGTGCGCGCTCCCGTTCCTGTTCCAGCTGTTCGCGTTTATACTCGCGTTCTTCTTGCTTTGACAAGAAAGTGACAAGCCAGTCTGGTGCGTTTGTGGCGCCATAGCGCGGATCTTGGTTAATGACAACGCTAGTGGCGCGCTCTCGCGGGTCTTTAGGAAGCTCCTCGGCACTAGGTTTACTAGTAGCTCGTGATTTTCGTTCCATTTTGCCGCTAACGTTCATAGACAAACCGACCGTTTAACGTCTTAGTGAGACCTCGTGGTCTTTCGCCGACTGCGCCATGTTAAAGCTCATAATGAGTGTAACACAACGAATGTATTGAACGTGTTTAATACATACCGAAGTGGTGAATAAGAACATACAAGAGTGCGCGTTACAGAGTCGCGGCAAAGCGATAATGGCCTCGCTGTGTCGACTGACAAGTCACTGGCGGGAGGTCACGTTACCTAAAGGGAGACTACACCAGTGAAGGATGCCGTAATTATGATTGCAAGATAATGTTTACCATTGCGAGCCCCATTAAAACCCCATCTTTGCATACAGAAATAATAATTAGTGAAATCGTGGGCCTGTGATGAAGTGGGTAAAACACATACGTGTCAAAAAAGCAATACCAGAAGTGATTGTGGATCAAAAGATAAGCTCCAAGTGGTTACGTGAGGACGGCTTAGTGCCTCTTTCTTCAAAAATTCGCACCAATCAACGAAAGTGAAAATTTATTATTGCAGGCTTAAAACAAGGTAGAGCGTGTTGTAAAACAAGGTGCCAAATCCATCCGGCTTGCAATGTCACTACATAACAAAGTCCAAAACATGCATATACAATTTATAAAACTACGCCAAGGAGTTAAAAATACAAACTAAAAAAACCTGCAAAAAATACTCAACTTAATGCAAACACAAGATTTGTAAAAAAAAAGAATCTGCAAGAACATGTATGTATATAGTTATGAAATTCTCACATATCCCGCCGAAACTTAGCAATCATGAGTTAAGGGCCCTGGTGGCGGATGGTACAAAATATCTGCTGTAACGGGCAGTGCGTGCAGATATGGACAGATACCGCCTGTCTGATCTCGCTGGAATGAACGTGGTGTGTAGTGGACGTGTTGCATCGCGTAAAATGTTTTATATGTCTTCATTGTTATGTAACGACAGTGCAAGCTGCGAAGTGGTGTAACATAAATGGATTTGGCAACTTGTTTTACAACGCGCTCTACCTTGTTTTAAGCCTGCTATAATAAGGCGAGCTTCCACTCCTCGCCAGTGGCGTCCACATGCGAGAGCAGGTTATACGGAACGAAGGCAGTGTTGAATATTAGTTCCCTTTATTCTAATGAATAGATTGTTTAAATATTAATCACTGGGCAATCGTTTACTTTCTTACATAACCATGAACATGGCCACATAGCACCGCCAAACTGTAATACAAGTACATGTCACGTGATCACAAACCTGATATGTGTGTGTGTGTGTGTGTGTGTGTGTGTGTGTGTGTGTGTGTGTGTGTGTGTGTGTCTGTGTGTCTGTGTGTGTGTGCGTGTAGCGCATCTGTTGGATACGAAACAATTATAGGCGACAATTCTGTATATATATATATATATATATATATATATATATATATATATATATATATATATATATATATATATATATATATATATATATATATATATATATATAATTATTGATTATAATTACATTGACGCAAATAAGATATATTCCTACAACATAGTTTAATATCCATGATATATAATGTATAATACATTATACATACACACGCGCACGCGCACGCGCACACGCACACGCACACACACACACATACGCACACACACACGACTACATCTGGGAGGTATCACCCACCTCTTGAATATTAATACCGGTTCCAGTATTGCAAAGTATATAAAATGACACACACACACACACGCACGCACGCACGCACGCACGCACGCACGCACCCACGCACGCATGCACGCACATACAACCTCTTGGAATATCAACTCCAATTCCAATTTTATTGTCCAATTCCAATATTCCAATTGAATAGTGACTTAAATAACTGTGACATTTATAGTCAGTGACATGTTCTCAATAAGATGGTTTGTTGCGTTGCGCATTATTGTTATCGCGCCATTTTTGACGAGTATGTTGTGCACATCCTCCCACGTAATGACGCTACATGTCTTGAAACTCTACATGTCTACATGGAACTGTTGAATGTGCCGCGCCTATCAGAAGCCTTTATTTTGACACAACCGTCTTACTTAACTCCGGTTCTTGCACGAACATCTCTTGTTCTACGGTCGCACCTTGCCGAAGCCTGCCTTTATTTTGGACACAACCGTTTTGCTGACATCCGGGTCTTGCAGAAACAGGTGTGCTCCGCGGTAGACCTTGCTGCGGTACTTGTACTTCCGGTCGACCATGTTGGCCCAGCCGGCCATATTGCTTGATGGCGCAAACAAGTCGTTGCTACCGCTCAACGCCGTGATGTTGCACGGCAGTCGATCGGCGTGGTTGTATGTGTAGGCGCTACACATCTTTACACCTGCAGCCAGACACGGCTTCAGTCTTTTCATGATGGTAGGATTGGAAGCCAGTCGCGGGTCGAGGTAGGTGATGCGCGGAACGTAAGACGTGAGTACGTGCGTGAGCGTGGAGGGTTCAAACACGTCCATAGGAACGTTCTGTGGGTGTTGGTATGGGATAGTCGGCGCTGACCACGCGGCCACGTACAGGTGTATCGGACACAGCTTGTTCTTCGCCTTCAGGTAGTGAGCACTCTCGAATGCCAGTAGCGCCCCCAAGCTGTGGCCGTAGAAGACAAAGCAGTCGGGCTTGAGCAGCGGGGCCAACTTGCGACTCACAGACTCTACCATCTCTTGCAGGTCGTCGACTGGCGTCTCGGTGAACCTCGCCTCCCAGCCGGGCGGCTCAACCACGAACATCTCCCAGTCCTGCTTCCCCAAATGTGTCGGCCAGTTCCGGAAGTTGGTGGCGCCACCGCCGCTCGGCGGGAAACACACAACCTGTGCTTGGACTTTGACAGGGTTGTTGACCTTCCGTACCCATGTGGACCATTTCTGCGTCTTTCCGTTTTTCATATCTGTTTCTGTTTTTGTACTGCCAAACGCGGTTCCTTGGCCGTGCAAAACCTTGATGTAAATCGTATGGCAGACGGACAGCAACGTAGTTTTATCATTCAGCATTTCCACAGGCAGAAATTGGATGTCGAAAACGACGGCGTCGAGAGCAAGTTTCGGAGATACCGAGTACATCCCCTTCTTGTCATACATGGCGACGAGGTCGTTGCGATAGGCGAAGCCAGTAGAGTTGATGACTCCGAAGCAAGCGACGCTGCTTGGCAGACCGAGTGAACGACGGAGGTCCCCAAAGCTCAGCAGGAACGCGTTCGCCACGCAGTAGTTCGCCTGAGTCGAATAACCGACCAGTCCAACGATCGACGAGTAAGTGACAAAGTGCTGCAGTGGCAGGTTCTTGCGCAGCGACAGCTGGTGTAGGACGATGGACCCGTAGGCCTTGGGCATCATAACTTGCATCCAGTCTTCATGAGACATCTCGTTCATCCAGCCATCGCGGTAAACTACCGCACTGTGGAAGATGCCTTCGATCGGATGAGGCGTCCGCTGCAGATTATCAATGACCATCTCCATTATCTTGTAATTCGACACGTCAGCTTTGAACGTGTAGATGTGACAACCCGCTTCTCTCAGGGACGCGACGTCGCTCTTCTGTTGTGGTGTGGCTTCATTACGCCCGATGATAGCCACGTGTTTCACGCCCTTTGAAAAGAGCCATTTGACGGTCGCCATGCCGAAGCCTTTCATGCCACCAGTTACGATATACATAGCATTGCTATTTGGGATGAATCGATTTCCATCGAATGAAAGAGGTACAGGACATTTACCATCTATGACGGTCACTATCTTTCCTTTCCCAACATCGCTTATATTTTGGCCGATGGTGGCGGACAGGTCTTGCTTACGGTGTGAAGCGACACGGGCATCGAAGTGCGGCAAAGCTTTCTGGTCGGAGTCTTCCAATATGGCGAACATTCGCGTCGCCAACGTCGGAAATTCGTCTGGCTGCCAGATGGCGCTGTTGCTGAGCAGCACGAGGCGCTTGTTGCGAAGAAGTGTTCCTCGACATGGCACCGCCTCCTTGTCGTCTGTCATGTACATAACGACCGTTCCGAACTTGCGCACTGAACAGACCAGTCCCTCTGCGGCTGCATCCGTCAAACTGTCTGCTTCGAGAGCAATGAGAGCATCGAAGACTTCGGCAGGTCCATGTACGTCTTTCCCCTTTAACATTTGCTTTGTGAACAAAGTCACAGCGTGTCCCTGGTGACGCAAGACTTGCATCAACATGGAACTTTGTTCACCTGAAATCTTCTGGGAGTAGATCGCTAGTTTCGACTCCGGTCTCAAGATGTCCATGGCATGGACGTCGATAACATATTGGAGGCGAGCGATTTGGTGAGACGACGCACCAAAATCTTCGTTTCTCCGTTGGTCTGACGGCGAACTCGTTCTCAGGCATCAAAGGAGGAACGACAAGTCTCGCTAATATGGCGGCGTCTTCCGCGAGTTCCATATACTGCGAGAGATCGACACTGGCCGTCGGGTTGAGGTAGAACTCGTGAACCGCTGCCAGCGCTGTCGAGTGCACGGTGTTCAGACAAGGTTGAGGTATGTCCCCAGTTTGAACGTAGGCAGCTCCACGGGTAACCATCCACACCCTTGGAGGGGTATTGGGAAAAGCCTCATTTACCTTTAGCAGAACTGATGCTGCGGTAATACAGCTGTCATCAATGGCTGTTGTGAACTGGTCAGCATCCATCTGACCGCAGTCCTCTTCTACCGGATCCATGTACAACACGACTGCATCCTTTTGCGTCAGCTGATTACACTTCCTCGGCAGTTCATAAATTTCCTGAATCGGCACCCATTTCACATCAGTAGAGCCTTCTCTCTTCATCGCTGCCGCTAGTTGGTTCGCGTCCTCTTCCTTGTCGCAGACGATCACGACCGTTTCTACCCGGGCCCCCGTGACACGAGGGTGATTATCAATGTCGAAGGGCTGCCACGACAATGACCACGTGTGCAGGGCATTGTTGTTGTTGGCATCAGGCAAAGCATCAAAGCGGATTCCAGTCATCACATAGAATATGATGTTGGTATTGATGTCAGCAGCACGTACGTCGGCGTACCTGATTCCCTCTTTCACGTACGACTTGACATGCATCACAATCTTCTCCGTCGGCTCGCCGTACAACTCCACCTGGACAGAATAAATAATAGGCTTCCAACCATCGTGTCTTTGTTTTGTTTTTTAAACATTGCTATATCTGACTATTAGAGATCGTAAAGCTATATTAGTTACGTCATTTAGAGTAATTTGCGGTGTTCTCAATGTGGCATCCTTGTGAAATTCTGCGTTAAATGGATAATATGACTCATAATGTCCATATGAAATTGTGAGATACTTGAATGACAATGTAGAAAATTAACACGTTTAGGGATGATTTTAGTATAAAAAAACTAACGCCACCTGCTCTGCGTTGTTTTCCATATTATCCATGAAAACGTAGAATGAGAAACACAAATGTATCGTGTCGTTTACAAAAAGGCCGGCATAGCGGACACAGGTGATTCTCGTTTCGAGGCGATAGTTGAAGAGATAATGTTCTTCCGGCCTTTAAGTTGTGTACACCACAATACGTTAAATGTATCTATGTCATTACAAATTAAGCCACTGATATTAGTGTTATCATATTTAATGTTAGTTGTTTAAATAAATAATAGAAACAAATGTGTTATTGTTTGTTCTCTCAGTTTTAATTACAGATGTATTGATGTGTGGGTGCAGCGTGTCGTTGGGGGCGGAAGTGGGCATGTATGGGTAATCATGGGCAAATTTGCGTAAATCCAAAATGGTTGCAAAAGAGACTAGCTACCTTCCTGCTCACGTATGGATGCAAAAGGAAGACAGTTATCAGATTTACAGTTTTCAGAGTATGGTTAGCTAGTTTAATAAGATGGTTCACAAGGCAAATATCCAGATGGCAATTGGACAAGGAAGCAATTGGCGTATCGAGAGTCCAACAGTTATTCAACTATGTATAACCTGCCTTCCTGAGATATTTGCCAATTTTGTTTTTAAACATATTCACGCTGCTAGCAGTTACACAATCTGTAGATAATTGTGTTACATTCATATATTGCCCTTTGTGATAATGAATGATTATGATGATATTGACAGAATATATAATAATTGATATTTTTTCCTTAAAAAAGATAACAGAGCTAGAGTACACGAGATAAATTTAGTGAAAGATCAGTGTAGATTGAATATCAGATTGTGGTAATGAATACTCTCTGACATTCAATCTACACCGATCTTTCTTAGGTGAGAAAAAGTCAGTTAGTTTGATCTCCTTAACCTTCTTGTCTATAGGGTTGTGAAACCACATTCTTTTAAAAGTTCTTCGTAACTACTGTCTCTCAGGAATAATCTGAACTGCTCTTCTCTGTATTCGTTCTAACGTATATATATATATATATATATATATATATATATATATATATATATATATATATATATATATATATATATATATATATATATATATGTATATATATTTCTTACTAGTGACTTATTTAGACAACTCACCTCGTCAAAACTGTATGGCACTTCTGTGGAGTAGTGGAATGGTTCTTTGCGTCTCTCGGCCAACATCTGTCCCCCAAGAAGAACCTTGAGGATGTAGCCGTGCAACAGACCGTCGAAGAAGGCCGGGTGGTAGGCATAGCTGTGGAAGTCGTGGAGAATTTCGTTTGCCGCCTCTGCGTACAATATGGCCTATGTGGCGTCGTCGTTGATACAGATGAGTTTACCGCTTCGGAAAGTCGGGCCCAGGTGAAAGCCGTTGTCGACCACATCTTTGTACGTGATAATCGTTTCATGAGTGGATGAAGAGGGAACAGATTTACCTCCCTAAGTAAGGAAGAGTACTGTCCACATTCTCCCCGTTGCCACGAGTACGTGGGCAGCGATACCACGTGATACTTGTCATGGAATATCACCGGTAGACTGTTGTGATCTTGTTCACAGAACAATTGCAGGAGCGTCGACATGATGTGAAACTGGCCGTCGATCGAGCTTTTTGGGTCACCTTTTCGCCTCAACGTCGGCATCACAGAGAACTTCTTGGGCTTCTCTTTGGAAGTCGCAATGACGTCACGAATGACGGACATCAACGCTGGGTGCGCGCCGATTTCGAGGAAGTGGGAGTAGCCGTCCGTCAGCAGCCTCTCGATGGCGTCCTTGAAGTGAACCGTGTAACGGATGTTGCGCAACCAGTAGTCGGCTCCGTTTACCTGCTCCGAGCTCACGTAGTCTGCCGTCACTGTCGACATCATGGCAATGCTGGGTGCGTCCGTGTCCGTGCGGCTGTGATGCAACTTGGCAAACTTCTTGTGTACATGCTTACGTAACGGCTCTTGCTGTGAACTATGGAATGCGTTCTGAACTTTCAGAAACACAATTCTAGCGCCCTTGTTACGTAGTTCGGCTGCGACGGCTTCCAGGGCATCTCACCTGCCGGACAGCACCGTCTGTGATGCGCTGTTGACGGCAGCGATGTCGAATTCGGCGAAGACAGCTTCGTTTGTCGCGTTGATTTCCTCCACCTCCCGCTGCGACACTGTGGCAGCCAGCATTGTACCTGAACCGCTCGTCTTCTTCAAAGCTCGCGCTCGCTCATCGATGACGTAGACCGCGTTCTGGAAGGACAACTTGGCGCATGCGTACGCCGCGGCCATCTCGCCCACGCTGTGGCCGATGACGACATCCGGAATGACGTCATACTTCTTGAGGAGCTCTGTCAGTGCCATCTGGACGGCGCAGATGGTCGGCTGGGCGTATTCTGTAGGAAATATAATACAGGAATAAAGTTATCATTTGCTAAACATATATGCAACTAGTTATATGTTAATGCAATGTATTTATATAACATTTACCAGGAAGTTATTCATCCGTAAGTTATTTACCAATAACTTATTTGTACTGCTGCTGCTGTTGATGCTACTGCTACCAATACCACTACCTCTAACACTACCGGTATCAGTACCACTAAACGTCTGACAGTTGGATGTGTAACATCATACATGTCTGATAAGTATTATTTCGGTACGATGACTTTCACCAGTAAGTTGTTGTCGGCATCCAAAGCCGTTGTGCTGCTACGAGAGACGGTAACAACAACACCACAATAACAACACCTAGTGCTGTTGCTACTGCCGCAGCAGCAGCAGCACTACCACTACCACTGTTACTACCACTGTCACTACCGCTGTCACTACCACTACCATTGTTACTACCACTACCACTGTCACTACCACTGTCACCACCACTACCACTCCCAGTGCCACTGCCGCTGCTGCTGCAGCTACTGCTACTGCTAGATAACGTCAGCAGCAGTCGCCTCCGCCGCCATCACAACCACCACCACTATTGCAATATCGTACCAGTTTCGTGGATGCGGTCTTTGAACTGGCTGTTCTGTAGCTGCTCCATCACCGACCAGCTGCACTTGAGAGACTTCAGCACTTTGTCGAATCTCTTCAGTAACAAACACGCCAATTAGTATATGTACATACGTGTCCTTGCTCCTTTTTTATGAACACGAATTTTAGTTATTTATTTATATTAATTATTAATTATTTATATTAATTATTTATTTATTCACTTATTCAGTATATATATATATATATATATATATATATATATATATATATATATATTTGTTCGTACTATATTTATTAATATTTTTTTTCTTAATTGCATACTCTATTTGTTATTGTATATTTGTAACTTATATAATATATATATATATATATATATATATATATATATATATATATATATATATATATATATATATATATATATATATATATATATATGTAACTTAATATAATTATACATTTTAGTAATAATCATTATTGTTATCTGCGCTTACATGTATGTTCTTCCAAAACAACGTAAATAAAATTCTAGCGCCAATTTTACGCATTTCACTTTTATGTGTAGCCTAAATAATAATAATAATTTAAACATGCGGTATATTTGCGATTTATGTCCACACCCTTGAAGGCTGCGACTAGTCACTTACCGCGATGATTTCCCGAAACACGGGCTCTGCCTGGAGCAGCGCTTGTCCCATGCCGAACCACTGAGTGCCCATGCCGTTGAAGACAAACACGAGGCGACGCGCTGAGCCGGCCTGAGTTTCTGGAACGTGGCCCTCTACGTAACGCGTTCTCTCACTGCCGTCAACGAGCGCCTCCAGTCCGGCGATGGCGTCTTCTCTCGACCGACACAAGATACCGACCCTATGGCCATAGTGTTGTAGTCTCAGCGCTGCCGTCGACAATATCTCATGGAAACTCTCCTCGCTCTTCTGCAGGTGAGAAATCCATTTGGTCGCGTTTTCAGTCAGCCCCTCCTTCGTTTGAGCAGAAATCACTAAAGGCTTCACAAATGCCATCTTCCGTTCTTTCCCTAGTGCAGAAGAATTGACGGCGTCAACTGAGATGCCTTCTAGAACAAGATGTGCATTGGCGCCTCCGAAACCGAAAGAGCTAACCCCGGCCAGGGCTTTGTCTTTCTTCGGCCACGGCTCCAACTTCTGCGGAACCTTCAGGTTGTACTCGTCAAACTTGATCTTCTCGTTGCCGCGCCTGAAGTGAACGACAGGCGGGATTTGACGGTGTTGGAGCGCCAAGGCTGTCTTGATCATTCCGGCAATCCCAGCCTAGCCCTCGCAATGGGAGATGTTGGACTTCACGGAACCGATGTGCAGAGGAGTGTCTCGGCTCTTTCGTGCTGTACCGATCGTCTGACCGAGAGCATTCGCCTCGGTCGTGTCGCCGACCTGTGTGCCCGTTCCATGAGCCTCAACGTACGGGATGTCTGCGTAAGCAACTGCGGCATTGGCGCACGCCCTTCGCACCAACTCTACCTGAGCATCGTAGCTGGGGTTGGCAATGCCCGGAGTATGGCCATCGTTGGTGAGAGCCCCTCCACGGATGACGGCGTAGATGCGGTCGTTATCAGCTAGGGCACGTTCTAATGGCTTCAGGACAATCACTCCGGCTCCTTCTCCCCGCGAGTAGCCGTCGGCAGAAGCGTCGAAACTCTTGCAGCGCCCGTCCGGAACCAGCATTCCTAGAAACGAGTGTGGATGTGGGGAAATGAAATATATGGCGGAAGACCGATATTCGACATATTGGTCGTGGATTTTGCTTTTTGTAACCGACCATGAACAACAGCACCCTAGTTATAATTCTGAAGTTGTTTAAAAATGACTGCAATATAGGCCACCCTCTATTCCCTGTCCACCATTGTGTTATTGCGCTCCAATTTAGGAATCGACTTTAGCGATAATTAATATGTCGCGTAGGTTAGTTATCTGCTTGACAGAAGCCGATGAAGGTGTTGGGCATGAGAAGTAGGTTGACGCCGCCTGACAGCGCCATGTTGCACTCGCCACGACGGATTGCCTCGCATGCCAGATGCGTCGTGTATAGAGACGACGAACAAGCCGTGTCGACGCTGAAACTGGGCCCGTTCAGGTCGTACTCGTACGAGATGCGGTTCGACACCATGCAGCTGTTTGTACCTGTAATCATAGCAGTAATTATGATACCAAAACAATATAATATTTTTAATCAGGCATACTTCAACGGAAAACAGCAACTATGTGTATGTAGACAGGACAGTTTTAGCATGACTATTACAATTTTTACACAGCTATGATGATAAAAGGATTTGGTTAATCTAAATTGAACCTTTTTTACGGGTTTGCGTACGAAATGTAGAAACATCCAAACCCTGCCCCTTTGCAAATATAGTTGTTGAACGACAATGTTTGATAAGATTGGTTACCTTCTCAGATAATTGACAGACTAATTAGTATTAGTAAAATACATTATAGGTGGTGTGTTATAGAGTACCTGTTGGGGATCCTTATTAAAGGCCACCATGTTGTTAAATTTTTCAGTTTCTTTTATTATCAGCGGCGGTAGGATACTGGAATGTTTGGATTAGCGTGTTGTATAATCAATATTGCTAATGATAGATGGCCAAAGTATGTTTTGGTTATTTATCTGTCCTGATTACATGTAGGCTTATAGTATGATATATGCATCTCCATACGTGTTTTGAAAGTGTTCCCTTCGCCAAAATTATATGTAATTTGATGATTTGTTTGTCTAACACAATGGCAAACTGTTGTGACCTGTGCAACGTTGATGACGTAGCTAAATGTAATTTGATGATTTGTTTGTCTAACACAATGGCAAACTGTTGTGACCTGTGTAATGTTGATGACGTAGCTAGTGACGGAAGCTCAAGTGTAGCATAAACTGCATTTAATCAATATAAACACTACTATTGTTATTTTATAGTCCACTGATGACCAGAGCAACCTGCTTTCGGAAAGAAAGGTGTCTGAGCTGAGGCCAGGCAATATTAACATATGTTTCTGATTGTTGTAATTTGTGTAGTTGAGTGAAACAGCGAACTATCAACTATATATGAGTATCATGTAATATTTATAAAACTTGCAGCTAATAAATACATTGTGTGTTGAAATGTAAATTTTAAATTATTACATACTTTATTATCGCATACGATACATATATTAAGATATACATGCGAGCATGTATAATGCTATTGTACGTGAATGTGTTCTTGTAAGATGCTAAATATTGTACACGAAAGTGTTTTGCATAATGAACACAAAGGATTCAATTAGTGATTAGTATCTCTGCAGGGTTTAGCGTTCGTGTTGTCTTGTTGTGACGGGTAGCGAAAAAGAGAAGAATCAGCCTGGTTTTCGTTCTGACAGGTAAATAAAGCGATTGACTCTTATACCCGTCTTCTTTTTAGTCGGTCCTTCAATAGGCCGGGACCGAGCCTCCCGGTCGCGGAACTGTCGGGGTACATGCCGCCCATGAGATAGCGTTCCATGACATACTCTTTATCAAAGACGACGATCAACGATAAGAACAATATCATTTCCTTAAAAAGGCAAATTGTAAAAGCTGGAATACATCTAATGATATAATTGTCATATATTTTATAACATTGATAATATTATTGATACATATTTGGCCAGGTTTTTTCACAACACAGATATGGAAATCTGCTGGGCTCTTGTTAAACCGATGGCTCCCATGTTTATGGGGCGTTTTGTTTTGGAAGACAAACTATCCTTGCATTAACCATTATTATATGATGATAATAATTTGAGTGGATATGACTTACCGGAATTCGTGTACTGTGACATATGATTCACAGGTGTCGTCTTCAGCACCAGATACTCACACGCTGTAACACCCATGAACACACCTACAATGACACAAGTGAGGACATAAGTAAAACAGCAATGCGCGTTGTGTTAATTGCTTTAGTTTATCCGCGTCTATTATGGACGTAACAAACATTTCCTACGGTGCTCGCTATATCCAGTTAATATATAGTGTGCACGTCTAGGTCGTTTCAGGCTGTGGCTTGAAACCAGAGGACGTAGATAATTATATGGGTTAGTCAGCGGGGTTTTGCTGATTTATGTTGCCAGTCTTACAGGTGTGCACGCCTTCACTCAGGATGGGCAGGTGTGGACAAGATTGCTTTGATATGTACTGGACAAATTGTACAATATTCAGAATACAAATTCAACAAAAACTACATTAGCACAGCGACATCCATTATGATACCAGAGACAGACTCAAACGCAGCGATGTAATCGAACCTGTTTTCGATCCCTTTATCGACCTGGCCGGCATTCCTGCATCTTCGAACGCCTCCTGCGTCACCTCCAGCAGAAGACGAACTTGTGGGTCCAAATGTTCCGCTTCGTCTGAAACACCAACATGCTGACATAGGACATTCATCATCATCGTCGACGTTATGTTCCTGTCTTATTATTGTCTTCATCATCACATGTTTCACTTTCATTATGATTTCTTAACGATACGTGATAATTTTACCTGTTTTTATCGGTGTCGGAATGCATGGATAAAACAGTTACTTTTGACAGGGTATTGCAACAGTTAAGAACAAGTGACCATGATCGTGCCAGTGTTTTCCTGCTTTCGAGCACAACTTTCTAAAATGTCGTCCATGAAAGTTCTGTGTGGAATCTACCAACACATACACGACGTAATTAGCAGTTTCTGGGAAAAAGTCAAATGAGGGTCAATCTCGAACATCGACAGTCTACATAGTCACCTGGCGGCATCTTGAAGAACTGCCGGTCGAACTTGAGTACGTCATGAGGAAGCCGCCGCGTTCACAGTACAACTTTCCGGTCTTTTTCAGGTCCGGGTGATAGAAGGAGGCGACGTCGAAGCGGTCCTGTGGCAGCGGACTGCTGCAGTCGCGACCCTCAGACAGCGCCTGTTCAGTTGAAGCGTCGAGTACAAATACATGGTGACACATCCAGGTCGTATTCGATGGCAATGTTTTTTAAATCTTCGATATGCGCGAACGATGTTGTGTGCATTCGTACGTGCGTGCTTGTGTGCGTGTGTGTCTTTTGCTACGCGGTGGGTCAAGTATCAACCTCATAGTAGGTAGTAAAATGCTAGTACCATTGTTCCGCCATACGTACTCTCATCCATATATAGTTACATTATTAGAATACTAGTTTCGATCTTGACAATAAATGTCTGCAATACATGCAATTCATTACCTGTATAGTTTATTATATTATTATATTTTATAAAGTAGAAACCATTCCCATTGGCATAGTTTCTGGCTTTTATAAGTTTTTATTTGTTCTAACAACTGCTACAATTAAATGATGTGTCGCGAAACGGTTAAACTATCGTGACATGATTATATTGTTGTGTGACGCGACAAATCATGTAATAAAGCAACGAGCATTTTCAAGCCGGTTACCGGTTATTGAGAAAAAAGTCGTTCTTACTTTCCAGAATTCTTCTACGTTGTCAACTCCCCCGGCGAAGCGGCATCCAATGCCAACGATGGCAATCTTCTGCTTGGACGACGTGGCCGAGGTGCTAGGAAGAGAAATGTTGTCATTGTTACGCTTGAAAGTGTTTTAAAAGGAACGTACATGTTATTGGATAATCTACGGGTCTATCAATAATTGTCGTAAACGATCTTTACATGTGGTAAAACAGATTTTCTTACTTAATTACTTACTCACTTATTTGCTTAATTACTTACTTACATACTTATCCTGTTAATGCCGTGTGGCACATAAGGCTCGCACAATATCTCGCCAGACCCCTCTGTCTTGGGCTCTCCTTGCTGCTGTACCCCATGTCAACCCAACACTCTTCAGTTCTTCTTCCATTGTTCGTCGCCACGTTGCTTTTGACCAGCCTCTTTTTCTGTTTTCTTCTTGCATCCATGTTAGCACTGTTTTTGCTGGAATCTCGTTGTTCATCCTGTAGACATGACCAAACCATGCCCACCTTGGGTCTCGGGCCAATTCACTTTCAGTATATTCCTTAGGCAGGTGTTATGGAAGTTGGAAAGTCTATTGGTGTCTTGATGTTTTATGCGCCAGCACTCTGAGCCATAGAGGAGCATAGAGAGGACATTGCTCTGGTAGATTCTGAGTTTGGTCTTTTGGGAGAATACTGAGGAACTACATTGCAGCTGTAGATTTCCAAATGCTGAACTGGCTTTTCCCAAACGTGTTTTGATGTCTTCGTCTGCACCCCATTGGAGACTAATGATGCTGTCCAGGTAAATGAACATGTTGACGTACTCGAGTCGATGATTGTTGATCGCGGTAGGTTGACGTGTCACGTTGCTGATTTTTAATACTTTTGTTTATTTTGGCATTGACTGAGAGACCAATTGAACTGGCTTGTTGCTCTAGGTTGCTTGGCGTAGGCCCTTTGCTATTTCAAATGCCAACAATATTGTGTATTTTTGGAAATGTTAAAAGATGAAAGATCACGATAGTAACAATACTAATATATTCGGTGTGACAATGACCATTAAAACAGTCGCCGCTGTATTTATTAAACAATAATGTAATAAACTATATATATTGTAATATTCAGTTACATGTCAATATGTAACACGTTGTATGAGGCTTTGAAGTAAAGTCGACTCTACCATTGGGAACACGAACCGATGATGTGATAAGTTCGTCCAGCATTATTTTGATAACAGTTTCACTTCATAATTGACATGACAACAGACAATTATTGTTGTATGTTTGAAACCGGAATTATGGTAAAATTGTGCCACCAAGCATAATCATAAATTGTCATTTCTGTCGACCCGTCAATGAATTGTGTTTGCGGGAATAAATAAATGTATTCATCTAACGTCTCACTTTCCGTGATATTAAGAGAACATGTTCAAGCATCAACAAAATAATTAAGTGTACATAAGGATTTTAATTCATCTCGATATATATATTTTATTAGGAATAAGTAAAACGCAAAAAAGGAAGTGCATTCTAACTGTTACACTAATTTCTGCGGTACCAGCATTTTGCAGCATTTTATGTTTCCCAATAATGTAACACAATTACGGCCTTAGAACTACCGTGACCAACGCCACTTTTTATCGAAACGTCGATGCCACTAAACTGTGTAAAAAAGTGTTGTAGTAGACTTACTGGGTCACCCCGACCCAGAAAACAAGTTTCTTAATTCAGGAAAAGGGGAGCTCGTATAGAATTGTTTGAATTGTCTCCTTTGGTTAATTGCATTATTGTGTGTATTACTGCGAGGGATTATCCATTAAGTACGTCACGCCATTGTGTGACTTTTGAGACCCCCACCCCATGTCACGATTCGTAAGAGAAAGTCCCCCACCTATGCATACATTTATTTTTCACCAAGCTTGCAGACGTTACGCCCGACATTATAGACTTCATACCTGCTTATTAGAGTCCACATTCCTCGTACGTTCGAATTCATTTAAAATATACGCCCAAACTGGCATAGCAATCGACGCTATCAGTTAGATACCGATAGCTAGAGAACCAAGAAACGTGTTTAATAACGAACGTATCGATCGCCAAGACACCCCTACCCCCATGTAACGCTCGGTGTGGCTTACCCCACCCCTGAGCGTGACGAACTTTATACATAGCCCCTAATCTGAAGTAGCAATGTTAATGGCCACTTAGAGTAACAAAATCCGACACAGGTTATTTTAATTGTACATAACTTTTATTGATGCTCTTGGTTTGATAAAGGATGTTTAGTTGAATTTAGTAAAATTAGGACGTTTGTCTACATTATGATGGATTATAATCAACATAAATGTGATAATTATGGTCAACTAACCATACTTACCGAGGTATTTGTAATGTTAATAATTGTTTTAATGAATAATCTACCACATAGAAACAAGACGTTTGTGAAAAATATGTGTAATTGTCTTCACTATCATTAATAACAGACGTCATTTATTGTATGCATATTTTATTATATGCATTGTTTGCATACATCATTACATAAAATCATATAATAATGTGGAATGGCCGCACGTTTATCGAATCATTGACATACGTAATATTATGGTCCCCTGTAAGCAATATAGATATGAATCATTAACATATGTAATATTAAGGTTCCCCTGTAAACAATGTAGATATGAATAAAAAACATACGTATTATTAAGTTCCCCTGTATGGAATGTAAATTTTTGGACTCTCGATAAGCCTCCCTCTTCCACTTGCCATCTGGGCCTTTGGCTTGGATGGCAAATCTTGTTAAATCTTGTTAAATCTAAATATGGATAATTAACATACGTAAATTGAGAATGTCATTGATCAATTTGTTCCCTTGAAAAAAAACAAGGAAAACGGTCTAGAAAAAACACTTGTCAAAAGAAGCTATTAGAAAAATAGCGTACAAGCAAGTTTACAGGCGTACCACAAAGGACGAACACTACACAAGTTTACAGGCGTACCACAAAGGACGAACACTACACAAGTTTACAAGGCGTACCACAAAGGACGAACACTACCCAAGTTTACAGGCGTACCACAAAGGACGAACACTACACAAGTTTACAGGCGTACCACAAAGGACGAACACTACACAAGTTTACAGGCGTACCACAAAGGACGAACACTACACAAGTTTACAGGCGTACCACAAAGGACGAACACTACACAAGTTTACAGGCGTACCACAAAGGACGAACACTACAAAAGTTTACAGGCGTACCACAAAGGACGAACACTACACAAGTTTACAGGCGTACCACAAAGGACGAACACTACACAAGTTTACAGGCGTACCACAAAGGACGAACACTACACAAATTACAAAGAGACACTAAATGCAGCTACGAAAGAATTAACACAATCTAAAATAGGCTATGAATACAAATTAACATGTAACAGAAGAAAATGACACCAATAGTATTGTATGCATATATCAGGAGTAAACAAAACCTACCAGACAAGGTTGGACCACTAAAAGACACTGCTGGAAATATAATATCACAAGGTTTTTTAAAGGTGGAAGGCCTAAATGGATACTTCAATTCAGTGTTTACCAGAGAGGATATTAGTTCATTACCAGTTGCAGACGCTAAATTTCAGGAGGCTAATTCGGACTATTTAGGGCAGTTAATTGTAACTCCTGTAATTGTAGCTAAGAAAATAAAGGCAATGAAGGAAAATAAATCACCTGGAGTGGAGGAATTACTCCAAATTTAGTAATGTAAACAGAATGGAACAAATTAGTACACCATTTGCAAAAGTGTTAAATTTGTCATTACAAGAGTGAGTGATTCCCTTTCAATGGAAAGAAGCAAACATTATACCATTATTTAAAGAGGGATCAATAAATAAGTCAGGTAATTACATACCAATGAGTTTAACATAACTGATTTGTAAATTATTAGAAAGGTCAGATAAAGACCACATGGTGGACTTCCTTGTTAGATTCCTATAAGGGTGGTTACGCGTTTTGGGGTTGCTCGTATGATAACGAGAGTATGTCTTAATGGGAGCCTCTGACCCACATTGTTTTAATTAATTATGGTTTTCTATACTGTTTTAAAATAAAGAAGTATGCATTTATTTGTGTAAACGCGTATCCCTAATATGTATATATATATATATATATATATATATATATATATATATATATATATATATATATATATAGTTATTTCTTCCAATAAATATATAAATATATATATATATATATATATATATATATATATATATATATATATATATATATATATATATATATATATATATATGTATATATATATATATATTGGTTCATTATTTGTAATTTTTGAGTTTCAAAAATACACTTATTGTTCTTGTTCTTTGCAAACGTGTTATGCTTTATTGGAAGAAACCACTAAGTGGCTAGACGAGGGATCACCAGTAGATATTATATCCTTAGATTTTCAGAAAGCGTTTGACAAAGTGCCTCATGAAAGATTACTGCTTAAATTTAAACCCCACGGTATCGAGGATGGCATAATCGACTGGATGAAACAATGGCTGACTGACAGAAGGCAGCGTGTTTGTAGTAGATGGGGAGGTTTCAAACTGGAAATCAGTTTTGGGTGGGTTATCACAAGGATCAGTATTAGGACCTTTATTATTCTTAATATATATCAATGACTTGGAAGATAGTACAACAAGCAACGTATTAAAATATGCTGATGACAACAAAGTGTTTAGAAGGGGTAAACATGAAAGTGATAATCAACATTTACACACCGATCTAAGCAAATTAGTTATATGGTCTGATAAATGGCAGATGCTATTCACTTATAAGAAATGTAAATGTCTACATGTCTACAACAAGAACATCATTGCAATTAAATATAAACAAATGTTTGACTCACGAGCTCATGCTGATCTTTGAACCGAAGTAATAATAAATCTTCAGACATGTCTGACGACTTGGCCGAAGTTCATTCTTCTGGCATATGTTTTACACTCGACGCAACGAATGGTTGTTAAGGGATTATATAGCACACAAACACGAAAAGGAGACTTACCGATGCATATCACGTGTATCGTTTCCATCAGTGGTCTTGCAAAGTGGTGTGCGTGTAAAGAATGGTGACATTTTGCACCTTAGTCCAGGTCCAACTGTCAGATCACTGTTGCAAAGCGTCGCCCTGTCCCCGGAAAATTCCACATACCCAGTGTACCAATGCAGTAAATTACTAAACGTATTAAGGTTAACACGCAATGTCAAACAAACGACATATCGAAAACACCGAAACATCACAAACTGTTAATCCAAAAACAACTGTTTTATGATATTGAAATATATTCTCATATGTTAATACGGTACGCATCACATGCTCACGGGCATGTTTGAACTATATATGAAATGACGTATATCTCACTCTTGTCTAAAACATAATTTTTTTATTTTGGAAATAAATGACATAAACTGATCAGCTGACACAAAACCACGACAAGCTTTTAAATGTACGACAAGGAAAGAATAATATATCTGTATCCATTAACTTGAATGTGAGATGTGGTGATCGCAACATTACATTCATTGAAATGTCACGAGGTTATATGGTTTTCATTATTACAAAAATAGTGCATTTAGTCATTAGGATTTTGGCCTGTTCATTGACATTTTATTATTTGATGCGTGTAACACAGTAGGAGAGGTTGGATGAGGTGTGATCTGAGATGAAAAACGTTGGGTACAAATCAAGGCCAGTGATACTAGCAAGATATAAACACAAGTGAATCAAAGCAACATAATCATACGCATAATTTGGTCGAATCCTCCCCTCTTGGGGAGAATTGGGCCACCACGTGGGGTAAACTGGGTCACTATGTGGGGAGAACGGACCTACTACGTGGGGGGAACTGGGTCACTATGTGGGGAGAACTGGGTCACTACGTGGGGAGAACGGACCTACTACGTGGGGGGAACTGAGCAAAACGTTTGAAACCATACAAGTAAAAGAAGCCACGTGTCAAAACCAAGACATCTTTTATTGAACATGTTGTTTTACAAATATCAGAGGAATGTATCTTACTCATATCACATTGGACTATAAAACTTAACAATTTGTATACGGAATTATTACAGGTAACGTTATAGCATAAGTTCTTGTCAACCCAAGTGTTATTCTTTTTGGGAAATTTGTAGGAAAGTTCTCGACTTGAGACTATTATTGAAGCGTCATTGATTATTCAATAACTTTCTTCCTTACCCAGCCGAGCACATTTATATCCAACATGCGAATCTGAAGTTCATATTTTAGTGTTAAACATTAATTATAATTAATACATAGCAATTCGCTGCCGTATATATTTTTGTACAGATATTACGTTCACATATTCAGATATTTAAACTTATTCGAGTGTTTCTTATTACGATAGGTAGTATATCCATTATAATTAACTGACATAGTAATCTTTCCTCCCAGAGAAGCATACCTGGAACAGGGGTGTCAGCATTGACAATGAAAATTAACTGTTGTATCAGTCGGGGTAGCCGTACGTTCTATGTAATGTCCAATATATCAATGTCATTGCCCTAGTAAATTCAGGTCAAGCATTTAGTCGCTGCTTTTATTCCAATGTTGTATGTTCTACGCAAATTCTACATCACAGTCGTAAATCATTGCGATTGTAACAGTGATACACGGAGAGGAATCTTGCTGCCCGGGTCCTGTCAAAATATGACAAAAAAGGAGACAAACGTGTTCCGGCTGTATATTCACGTTATTCTCACTTACTAAAGTTACCCGATCTAATTATCAAAGTAAATCGATCTAACGATCACAGTAAATCGAATGCACAAAGAGTAGAAGCGAGAACCAATTTCTACAAATTCACATGTGTCCGTGCTTCACGGCTCCGGCTCCATCATTGCGTAAGTGAAGGTCAGCAAGTACGTGTCAGCAATATACGCCCGTCTTGCATGTCTGCTCGAGGGAACGTCATATGACACGTAAGTGTGCGCTGAATGACCTCGTGCATGCATACACTACGAAGCATATTGATGTTTAGCAAGATTTAACAAGATTTCCATCCCAAACAATAAGTTCCAGATGGCAAGTGGACAAGGAAGTGATTGGATTGTCGAGAGTCCAACAATTTTCTCATGTTAGCTGCATGTGTAATGTTACAAGGACATGTATAAACGTCCACCTCACTGAGTTAGGCAAAAAAAGAAGAAGTAGCCTGTATTTTTTTCATCATGCATTATAGTTTCTTGCATGTGTGTTTGTAGGTCGTCGTCGACAAAATGTATGAATGCTTATGCTCAAATATACTTAACTGAACGTTAAGTAGTTTGGTTACCTCAATAGTCAATACCACCTATTTCGATCTACGTCTTTCGCGCACTCGATAAGGGCCCCACATTGTTAACCAGTAGTGTAAGGGCCCAACATTATTAACCGGCAGTGTAAGTGCCCAACTATTACTAACCGTCAGTTTAAGGGCCCCACATTATTAACCGGCAATATAAGGGCCCCAACATTGTTAATCCGCGTAAGCAGCGTAACATATCGCTAGAGACGACAATCGACATGTGCGGAGCTGCGAAACATGCAAGGTCACAGAGTAAGGCCTTTGTCCAGAAGCGGTAAATAAAGTCATTAACTCCAGATACGTTGACTCTAACAAGATAAGTTTCGACAACTATCCCAGCGCCAACACAACATGATCCCAAGTAGTTTGTCATATCCTACATAGCCCCCCAGCGTACCAATCCAACTGTTTATCACTGGAACTGCTCATAGATTATGAACTGCTTGACCCCTTTTATGTGGTGTGCTGTCGATTTTGTCGTTGATAGTGGCATTTAATGGAGGTATTGTGACAATTGTCGACGGTTATAACATTGTCGGCACAACAAAGGCCCATCCTATTTTCAGATTAGAGCCAGTGCGTTCACGACAAGTGACACATTACCCATGTATGGAGTATTTTATTTCCCATCGCACAGACACCAGGTAGACTGTTTTAATGACTCTTCCGAGACACAGGAATGTGGGATGAACGGAATTGCTGAAGTATCGAAACGACAGCAGGAGGACACGAACCTCGAACACTCGGTTGCCAGTCCGGCGCTCTAACCGCCGAGCCAACGCGCCCAACTAGTCTTACTGTGTGACTAGTGTAGTTCATCGTCACTTGTTTCTCCTTATATCAATCTCTGGTGGAAACACCAGACATTATGTGAACTGTATATTCTTCTATGCTTTGGTACTTGTCAATATATTAATGGTTTCTTTCCGACTCTCCAAATTGCTACATAATACTGGCAGTCATAGCAACGTAATACTGGCATTGATAGCAACGTAATACTGGCAGTCATGGCAACGTAATACTGTCAGTTATAGCAACGTAATACTGGCAGTCATAGCAACGTAATACTGCCAGTTATAGCAATGTAATACTGACAGTTATAGCAACGTAATACTGGCAGTCCTAGCAACATAATACTTGCAGTCATAGCAACGTAATACTGGCAGTTATAGCAACGTAATACTGGCAGTTAAAGCAACGTAATACTGGTAGTCACAGCAACGTATTACTGGCATTCATAACAACGTAATACTGGCTGTTATAGCAACGTAATACTTGCAGTCATAGCAACGTAATACTGGCAGTCATAGCACCGTAATACTGGCAGTCATAGCACCGTAATACTGGCAGTCATAGCAACGTAATACTGGCAGTCATAGCAACGTAATACTGGCAGTCATGGCAACGTAATACTGTCAGTCCTAGCAACATAATATTCGCAGTCATAGCAACGTAATACTGGCAGTCATAGCAACGTAATACTGGCTGTTATAGCAACGTAATACTGGCAGTTATAGCAACGTAATACTGGCAGTCATAGCAACGTAATACTGGCAGTCATAGCAACATGTAGTTACGCCTTGCCTTTGTATTATGTAACTTTGGGCAATCCAAAAAAAGACGCATGACGTTGTCAACAATTGTACGTAATTGTTCGCGTAGCATTGCGGACAATTCTACCTAATGACTACAGAGGGTAATTCAATTATTCATAGAAATTGTAATAGCGGGGTGACTTTCGTAAAAAACCGTGGGGTTGTAGATGAAACCCTGAACGTTTGACGCCCGAGATGCAAATCGTCCAGGAGGAGTATCATAACATACAAGCACACAAACACACGGTCGATTATAATAAAATGTCATATTTCTAGTCGGTTTTGCTACCTCAAGTGATTTAGCCCATCGCTATTCACTCGTTCACCTTCGTATATATATATATATATATATATATATATATATATATATATATATGTATATATATATATATATATATATATTATATATATTATTATATATATATATATATATAATTATATATATTATATATATATATATATATATATATATATATATATATATATATATATATATATATATATATATATATATATATATATATATATATATAGTGTATGAGTAGTTTAGGTAACGTGCAGTAGGTTTAATAAAATAATGCACGTTGGTTTTAAAATTGTCGAATACTTGACCTGATCGATAGATCGGGTAACATGAATTAATGTGAATAACTTTTGAGAATGTTATACGTCCGCGAGACACGAAGTAACATTTTGGCCTTTGTTATTGTTATGTTTAATAATAATGTAAATAGTACAACTGTTATTATAAGAGTGTTAATGTCTTGTCCAATATCTGTCAGAAGCGCGAATACAAAGAATAGCATTGTGTATGGAACTAAACAAGTCATACGAATTCAACTGGGTAAATATAATGAGACAAATGGTCCGTAAGTGTAAATAGCTGTGGCATATGATCACATATGGTTTTATATTACACTACCCTATGCTACCATACACTACATTATATTACGGTACATTACATTATGCTAACTTACCCTACACTACACCACCCCACCCCATGTTACACTAATTTACACTACACAACATAATGCTACCCTAAGCTACACTACATAACACAACATAACACCATGCTATATTACACTACACCACCCTATATTACACTACAGTACATTACACCATATTGCATTGCACTATTCTACCCTACCCTATGTAACACTACAATGTACTACAGTACACTACACTACACTACCCTACATTACACTATACTATTTTACCCTACATTATTCTACATTACAGGTACTTATCTAATCGTTGGTCTGTTACCTGCATTTGCCGACAATTGCTGCTTCGGCGAAAGAGTCGAACGCGACACACGGAACAGCAGCCGTCCGTCCAACGAGCACTTACGCAGCTACGACTGGCTGTGGCTGTGATAACCGACGCGGCTCGCCTATGACCTCTCCGGCTGAAGCTAAATTTATAACACCCCTGCTAGCGGGTATCTACTCGACTTTCTACGTCTCCATTCAAGCGAGTGCTACTCCGTGTCTCGCTGACGTATAACATTCTCAACGTCTGCGAGGCATGTGTCATTTGGAGCGACATATTTTGGAGTCTTATACGAAGTATGACGACATTAGTGTTACCTTCAAAGCATGTTGTTGTTCCAGATTTAATTGCTAAAAATGCATCTTCAATGTTGACGTATTTACATATAAGAGGAATGCCAGTCGTCTTGCACACCGATTCTCTGGTTTGCATTCGCCCTCTATGTGCTGTAACAAGGCGATTCATACTATCGCAAGTTACCCGATCTAACGATCAGGTCAAGCAGTCGACAATTTTAAAACGAACGGACCTGCATTATTGTATTAAACATACAGAACACGGTACTTAAACTACTCACACACAATATATAGGAACGCGAACGAATAAATAGAGATGGAATAAATCACTCGAGGTGTTTTAATATAGTGTTTGTACGTATTCAGTGTGAATGTTCACACTCGAATGTGAGATGCTGTCAACAAAGTATTGATCCAGTCTGAGTTAGGTCGTAGTCCGAACAGTGGCGCCACACGGTACATCGGGAACTAAACATCCAAGCGCATCGATACTTTTACATCTACCGGCATTACCCTCGGCAGAATAAGCGACTTCGCCAGCTAGAAATATGATTTTTATTATTATCAACCGTATGTTTGTATGTTATACTACTCCTCCTAGACGCTTTGTATCTCGGTCGTCAAACGTACAGGGGTTTATCTACAACCCCACGGGCGGGTTGCCAGTTTAACTTTTGTTGAAAGTCACCACGCTATTACCCTTTCTGTGAACAATTGAATTAGCCTTTGTAATTATTACTTACAATAGTCCGCAATGCTACGCGAACAATTACGTACAATTTCTTTTACCACGTCATGCGTCTTTTCTTCGATTGCTACTTCAGCAATTCCGTTCACCCCACATTCCTGTGTCTCTCGGGGGATTCATTAAAGGCAGCGCCAATAGACGATCAATTATAATTCACGTCCATGACTGTTTGTGGGTGACCACGGCTCCCCGGGTCAAGGACGCTCTCGCTCTCCGGGTTTATTTTCGGTTGGTCGTGTTTTCTTGTTCTGCATTAAATGTCATGTTACATCTTACTAGTGTCTGTTTGCAAGACTAAATATGCGTTCTTTATCACCCTAATGGCGTGGTGGCAGTGTTCATAACGAACTCACACACCGAATTGTGTACAATGGCAAATTGAATCGCATTGACTTTCTAGCCTACTAATCGGCGCAAGCAGTTAGCCTTGAACGACGGCTTTGACTTTGTCGCACTAGTAAAATCGTAGTAGCCTAACGTTAACATGGCCAACACGCAACGTGCACCGAAACAGTGGTGTCTCACGAAAACCGAAACCGTAAACTCGTTTGAGAACTGGCGTCAAAACCTTATTTATACTTTATCGCTCGACACCAACTTCACGCAATTTATTACCACTGATGCCAACTGGGGGAAGAAGTGTGCCTCTGAACCAAATAGAGGTTTCACTGATGATGACGTCATTGCGTCAGGCGGCCGTACGGCTCTCCAGCAAGTGTACATGCTAGAGCTGATGCTAGGCCAGATAGCCAATTACTGCCCAGTTATATCGCGCAACACGATCGTCAAGAATTCAACTAGTTTATCTTGCATCTGGCAAACTATTCGTCTACACTACGGATTTCAGTCTACGGGCGCCCATTTTCTTGACTTTGCCGACATTCAGCTCCAGGCTGACGAACGTCCTGAAGATCTGTATCAGCGCTTAGTGGCCTTCGTTGAAGACAACATGTTCCAGCGAGGGAGTGTTATTCTTCACCATGGTGACGCCATAAATGTCGACGAAGAAATGACACCTTCGCTCGAAAACATGATTGTGCTCACATGGTTGAGATTAATTAACGTGGCACTCCCAAAGCTCGTCAAGCAACGATACGGCACTGAACTGAGAGCTAGAACACTGGCGTCGATTAAGCCTGAAATTTCCCAGACCCTAGACTCACTACTTGATGAAATCACTTCCGCCGATGATGCAAAGATCATGCGTACAGCTACGGCTCACTATCAACAGAACAAATTTGGGCAGAGACAGTCCTTCTCAAGGCGTCAACCATCTCCATTTTCTGCTCCAAGGCGGTCTACCAGTACAAAAGCATGTCCACTCTGCAAACAAGCTGGCCGCAGCAACGTGCAGCATTTCTTGAGCGAATGCCCATATCTTCCCGAACAAGATCGTCGCTACATGGCTAAGATCCGTCAAGTCACTGACGTACACGAAGAGGACGACGAGTATGAGTACAGCCATGAGCTACATCAACCCGAAATCGTTGACCAACCTACGTTAGGCCTCGCTACGGCACAACGCATCGACATACGTCAGTCGCTTTATCTGGACACGTTTTGTGGCCATCACACGGTCCGAGTCACCATCGACAGCGGTGCAACAGGCAACATGATCCGACATTCCACTGCTCTGAGACTCGGTTGTAAGATCAAGACCTCTTCTCAATCGGCTCATCAAGCTGATGGGACATCGCCCCTGGCCATAATTGGCGAGACTACAGTGCGCCTAACGCGCAAAAACCACACCTTCTCGTTTTGTGGGTTAGTCGTGAAGAACTTGGATGTCGAAGTTCTAGCTGGCACTCCATTTATGGAAGTCAACGACGTGACCATACGTCCAGCTAAGAGAATCATCACGCTGTCTGATGGCACGACTTACACGTATGGTACAACCGATGAATCTCTCAACCGACATGCAGTCCGACGCACCCACGTGTTGCGAGCGCCCCCCACCAATACCACGGTTTGGCCTGGCGAGTTCGTGGAAGTAAACCTCCCCACTGACTTGTTTACTACGGACTCCACATTCGCTTTGGAGCCACGCCTTGACACTACAGGCAACAAGTTCACACGAGACAGTGACCTGTGGCCACAACCGTCGCTCGTTACCAGCGTAGATGGCGTGGTACGTATACCCAACCTGACAAACACCACTCGCTTGCTGAAACGAAACGAACACTTTTGCCAAATTCGAGACGTGTTTGTACCGGACGTTCCAACAAACACTCCCTTACGTTCTGACGTTATCAGTAAGGCCATAGACCTACAACCTCGCAGATCTACACCTAGGAAGCACTCTGCCTCTGTCCAAATCGATCCGGACATGAAACTATCATCCGATGAACATGCACCATTCCGCGCCATCATTGAAGAATACGACGATGTATTTGACCCTAACTACACTGGCTATAACGGCCATGTTGGACCTTTCGAAGCGGTCGTAAACATGGGCCCTGTTCAACCACCTCAACGGAAAGGCCGCCACCACAATACGCTCGAAATCAGCTCGTTGAGCTTCAGAGCAAATTCGACGAACTTGAGACGATGGGCGTTGTCGTCCGACCTGAGGATGTTCCTGTGAACGTCGAGTACCTCAATCCGTCGTTCCTTGTTAAGAAGCGAAACGGTGGACACCGATTAGTCACTGCATTCACAGACGTGGGACGCTATAGCAAACCACAACCATCCCTGATGCCCAACGTTGATAGCACCCTGCGTAAAATCGCACAATGGAAGCACATCGCAACAACAGATTTATCGAATGCTTTCTATCAAATACCACTCTCCCGTGAATCAATGAGGTACTGCGGTGTCGTCATGCCGTTCCGCGGCGTACGCGTGTATGCACGCTCTGCAATGGGGATGCCCGGGTCAGAAACTGCACTGGAAGAATTGTTATGTCGCATACTCGGAGATCTGCTGCAAGAAGGCAGTGTCGCTAAACTTGCAGACGACATCTACTGCGGCGGCAATACCATTGTTGAACTTCAACAAAACGTCAAAAGGCTGTTACAATGCTTCGCCAACAGTGGTTTGCGACTATCAGCCACCAAGACAACGATTTTTCCGACGTCAACTACCATTCTCGGTTGGATATGGAATATGGGTACCATTCGGGCGAGTCCTCACCGTATTGCTACCCTAGCCAGCTGTGAAGCTCCCACGACGGTGAAGGCCATGCGCGCATTCGTTGGAGCTTACAAAATGCTAGCGCGTGTAATACCCGGTTGCTCTGCCTTACTCGCACCTTTCGATAACGCAACTGGCGGACGCCAGTCTCCTGAACACATCGTTTGGACAGACTCGTTACGGAAGGCCTTCAAGCATGCACAGGACAGTCTACATACGAACAAGGCTATCACGTTGCCTCGACCCTCCGACAAGCTATGGCTTGTGACCGATGGCTCCACCAAACAGTACGGACTAGGGGCTACCTTGTACGTTATGCGTGCTGGCAAATTGAAGCTGGCCGGATTATTCAGTGCGAAATTACGCGGGCGACAAACTACGTGGCTGCCTTGCGAGATAGAGGCGTTGTCTATTGCAGCAGCAGTGAAGCATTTCAGCCCTTACATCGTACAGTCGAGTCACACTGCGTCTATCCTCACTGACAGCAAGCCTTGCGCACAAGCTCATGAAAAACTGTGTCGCGGCGAGTTCTCTGTGAGTCCGCGAGTCTCTATATTCTTGTCGGTAGTCAGCCGCTATCAGGCAACTGTCCAACACCTCGCCGGCTCAGCAAATGTCCCATCAGACTTTGCTAGTCGCAACGCACCGACATGTCTCGAACAACAGTGTCAAGTATGCACTTTCGTCAGGCAAATGGAGGAGTCGGTTGTCCTGCAATGCGTCACTACCGAAGATGTGACATCTGGGAGGGCTCGACTTCCGTTCACCAGCAGATCAACGTGGCTAGCTATCCAAGCCGAATGCCCTGATTTGCGACGCACACTTTCACACCTCACACAAGGGATGCGACCATCCAAGAAAATAACGAATGCCAAAGACGTCAAGCGATATCTAAACGTCGCATCCATCGCCCGTGATGGCCTGCTAGTCGTACGTCGTAACGATCCACTCAGCCTAGCACGAGATTGCATCATCGTTCCCCGCATGGTCCTTGACGGGCTAGTGACAGCACTACACATTCAACTGGACCATCCCTTGTGTTACCAGTTGAAACAGGTCAGGCATCGCTATCTGTACGCGTTGGACCTGGACAAAGCAATCGACACAGCGTCGCGTAGCTGTCACCAATGTGCCTCACTACGCGATACTCCACACACGACTATCCCACAGTCTACAGGCAATCCTCCAGAGGTGGTAGGAATTTCCTATGCCGCAGACGTCATCAAACGTGAGAAACAACTCATCTTGGTCCTACGCGAGTGCGTAACGTCATACACTGCTTCGTGTTTAATCGATGACGAACGCCGCGACACACTACGAGACTCTCTGGTCAAGCTGTGCAATGGCTTACGACCGCTAGATGGGCCTCCTGCTGTCATACGCACTGACCCCGCCCCAGGGTTCGCTGCTCTCGTCAAGGACGCCCAGCTGTCCACGTATCGACTCACGATTGAACTTGGACGCGTCAAGAACGTCAATAAAAATCCGGTTGCAGAAAAGGCTGTACGCGAGCTCGAGCATGAACTGTTACACCAACAACCCACAGGCGGGGCTGTCACGCAGCTTGTTCTATCTATTGCCACCGCAAACCTCAACACTCGTATACGAAACAGGGGGTTTTCCGCCAGAGAGTTGTGGACCCAGCGAGACCAGTTCACAAACGAACAACTGCCGTTAACCGATTACGACCTCATTCGCCAGCAGCATTCTTTGCGAAATGCCAACCACGCTCCAAATCAACTATCGAAGTCACCCAGTCATACCGTATCCAAAGCACTAAATATTGATGTTGGTGACATTGTGTATCTGTACTGTGACCGAAACAAGTCACGTTCTCGGTGTCGGTACCTAGTAGTGAGTGTAGATGGGGTCTGGCTCAATGTCAGCAAATTCATCGGCAATCAATTGCGAGCCACCTCCTATCGAGTGAAACGGACGGAATGCTACAAGGTTGCTGCCCATACACTTGATCCGCCAACGGCGTATCAATACGGTGACTCGACGAATACGCCGACATATGACCCCACTCCAGAACCTCGATCGAGCATACCAACACAGCTACTGTACCCTGCCACACCTGACGACGCTCAGTCGGTACATCCGATTCCGGATGCGCAGACTCCGGTCGTTCCGGACGAGGAGAGGCAAGAGTCCGAAGATGAAGAGAACTTCCCCGCCGAGGAGCTTCCCCGTCGATCAACCAGAAGACGCAGACCTCCCGAGTATCTAAGCGACTTTGTCACTTAGACAATAATTGCAATAATATTATTGTATAATTGCTTTCTCTATAATTAGTCATATATAGTATAAGGAGAAGAAAGAAGTCACGCCAATAGACGATCAATTATAATTCACGTCCATGACTGTTTGTGGGTGACCACGGCTCCCCGGGTCAAGGACGCTCTCGCTCTCCGGGTTTATTTTCGGTTGGTCGTGTTTTCTTGTTCTGCATTAAATGTCATGTTACATCTTACTAGTGTCTGTTTGCAAGACTAAATATGCGTTCTTTATCACCCTAATGGCGCAGCCTACCTAGTGTCTATGCGATGGAAGTAAAATACCCCATACTTGGATAATATGTAACCTGTCGTGAATGCACTGGCTCTAATCTGAATACAGGATGGTGCTTGTTGTGCCGACAATGTCATAATCGTCGACAATTGTTACAATACCACCATTATATGCCACAATCAACAACAAAATGACAACACTGCCGCTACATGTCCCACTATTTGCCATCGGTAATTGGCATGGACGCAGCGACAAATTTCACATTGATTTTGATATTAAAACACCCTCCTCGCAGCAACGTTGTTACTATTGGATTTGCACAACTAGTAAGCTGTACCAACCGACATTAGCCAGGATCTCGCATATGTCATCACAGGTTAGAGTTCTCAATTATACGCACGCATGCATGCACGCACGCATGTACGCACACACGTACGCACGCACACACGCACGCACACATGTGTCGTTGCATGTATGACGTTTGTCGATGGTAAATTGAGCACACGCCACACTGTTAGATAAACCTGCGCCACGAGTGATTGCAGTCTGGTAAAATATGTGTAAACATCTGCTATGCTTGCCAATAGGATATGGCCATGCAATGTATATATAAACTAAACTTATGCTACATATTTTGGTCTGTGTTTATTAAACTTCTCCCGTACTGACTTAGCAGCTAGCATGATTGACATTGCGTTACTTCTGTGTATGTTCACCGGCCCTTCGATTTCAGTCGAAAGCACTTAACGCGTCTCACCAGAAGTCAGACGGTGATTGGTCGCTCCGGTCAAACTGTCAGCCGTCGGAAAAACTGTGATTTGACCAGAATCTCGCGTTTTTATAACCCATTCTGCAAAAACCACTAGCGTTGTATTCATGATTGTAGTTGCAAGTGGTTAGTTTGTGTTAACTCTTTTAGGTGCACTGATCCCTAAATCCACGACTTTTGTCTCGCTTCAAATATTGTGTTTATGTGTTTTCAATATGCACGACGTTATACGTGGCATTTCCAATTCATTATGCCACGTAAGTGAACAGAGACACTGGAAATGTTTTCTCTTCGAGTCCAAATCAAGTCTCAATCCTTCGTCTATACTATAAAACATGCTGCAATTGTGCATGCGCATTGTATACATGTATGCATCAACACTGAGGTTAAATGTTAGTGTCGATCACAGTCATACTATTGTCTTTGTGTCGTCAAATCGACATCGATCGATGTATGAGTTAAGTGTAGCGACGGAGGTTTACTGTTTAAGCTTCAACTAATGCATTTCCTAGTTTATGTATATTTATACTTTGAAATGACGTACGTAAAACGATTCTTTGTGAGGTAACATGCATTTGAGATGTACTGTATCAAAACGTGATCAGTTCCCATAAGTACTTTCTCTGCCACTTATTTCTTGCATCTTATGCATAATTTTGGTGTTATATGCGCAAAAAAGCCGACAAATAATTGTGTTTACATGAAGCATTTTGAGCTTGCTGCCATGTGAATGATTAATTATGCAGCCCGAGTATAAGTATGCACGCATGCTCAGTGAAGCACACAGGGAATGCTGACGTCACACACAGTCAACATGTCAAGCTCCGAGGTGAGTTTATTCAAGCAATGGCTTTTTAAATCAGCAATTCGTAGACATATGTGTATTGACAGCTACTTGTATCAATGCAGGAAGCATTGTTTATTTATCCTGCTTTGTAATGCGGTTCGCTGGGCAACTTTTCGATTAAGTATAATTATAACGGTGCCAGCTGGGTGTGTGACTGTGTGTCTAGGCAAGGCAAGGGTATCGCCTTTCCAGTTAATAAAACTAAATTGCACAATAGTTGATATGCACTGAACGAAAACTGCACACCTAAAATATCAGAATGTGCAACCGTAGCCAGAAGTTTAACCTGGTCCTTGATGTTGCCCAAATCTGGGACTTGGGGTATATTTCGCGCCGTTTTTGGAATGTGACAGGGATGGCAAAATTGGCTGTCTGTGAAATTACCCTCTCTTGTGTTGTGTTGATTCAAATCCGTTGTCCTAATTGGTGCAGCACACACGTGAGAGTATTTTGCAGCAAAATGATAAGTCATTGTGCATTAAATATTTTGAGCAAATGTCATACAGGCAAAACCTGATTTTTTCTTAGCCAGTAAATATTACATATACATCTTATATGGGTAGAACTGGATTGCATACATGCAATTTGTGCACACAAGAGACCTTACAAAATCTTACGTTGATCATGGTTTCTCAAATCACAGATTTTTTAAAGAGAAGTGCAAACAAAATAAACTTGTGAACAGGATAGTTAGTAAACTAAATATATCCACACACATAGTTGAATTTGTCTTAAGACTGAACACATTATGCATATTACCATGGTAATTTAACTTGGCTTTTTGTTAATATTTCAGTTCAACGTTGTGGCAGAAACTGGTGGAGGGGACCGGGGACGAGGTAGTGACCGTGGTCAAAGGCGACGTCGTGGCATTGGAAGTCAAAGGAGTCGGGGAAGTTCTAGGGCAGCACGTGGAACTTGGGGAAGAGGGAGAAGGCAGGACGAAGAGGAACGAGCTGCCCACCAGATGAATGCATCCTTGCAAAAGGAGCAAATCGAGGTACAATAGAACCTGTCTTGGGCGACCACAATCGTATGCACAAATTGTTTCTAACAAAAATGTATGTGCAATGAGCGACCACTTGCCAAAGGCGACCAACGATCATCACATCAACATTATTTTGACCTGCTATGAGCGACCGGAACACGCCAACAGTCGAACTTTGATGGGAAAGAAAGCCACATTGGTCGACCGATCACAGTAGTTATAGTGCCCCATTATCCGCCAGGGGGAATACCTCTCATTATATACTAATCTCCGCCATTTTGTTGTTGTATGGTACACTTTGCTAATTATAAATGTTTAATTAAATTAAGTCTGTATAACATTGTTATATTATGCAAGTGTTATACGAGAATTTTGTACATTATAAAGAGATGAAAATTTCCAAAGAATTGCTTTAATGTATGACCCCGGTGAGACTGTTTTGTAACCTTTTCCGTGAAATCACCCGTAACCTGCATCATCGATTCACAACAATTACAGCAAGCTCTAACACACTCAGATCCATGCAAACACGACTAGGCAGCAATCCCTCCATGCGTACACAATCTTAACCGTCAACTTCGGAATGTTGGTCAGTATTCCACACAAGACAAGACATGTAGCAACAGTAAAACATTATTGTTTGCGTCTAGCATTACGTGATCTGTTATTTAAACCTAACAAAACATAAAACATGTCGATTCGCTTCGAAATGAGAGTGATGCTGTTGCCAAATTTCAAAAAACAAAATAAGCCGACATTGTGCTCTTTTATAGTAGAGGTGACACCTGTCTGCTTTCCCAGCTCGTTCCCGTCGAGAGTGGCGCCATCTTCAGCACTGCAGCAGAACATACTCGACGTTCCACGACTGCTGTGCCCAGTTTCGAATCCCTAGATGCAGTGGCAGATTGAGGGGTTAAGAGGGTGGTCATTTTAATGCATTCTAAAACAGCAGTATTGTTGAAACCTAAAGTTATATTTTTCACGCTTCGCAGTTAGCACAATCCGTTTTCATAACATTATGATATGTTTTTATTTTGGCTATGGATCATGATCCATGTCACGCAGCGTGGATAGTCCATGTCACCCAGCGTGAGAAATTTATGTAACACAACGTGGGTGATCCATGTGACCCAGTGTGGGAGATCCATGTCAATCGGCGTGGGAGATCTACGTCACCCCGCGTGGGATATCCATGCCACTCAGCGTGGGTGATTGCAATGTGATGACAGTGACGAATCATCAGATAACGTCGTTTGAAGTGGCCGTGTTCACCGGGCTGTGATTACCATACAATACTGCCATTAAGCGACACGTTCAATCGCATTGTAATCAATCTCCGCTGACAGCGCATAGAATGGGCTCTCACGTGGATGAATACACTGCAAGTGGCGACTACATCACATTGCCAAGAGCGGACCAGCTTTATCACCTGAACGTGTTGGTCTTTTCAAGTACAAGTATTGTACACATCGGCATATTACTTAATTGTATGCGTTGCCGGACAAGCAACCGATGCAGTTCCACCAGAACTGGAGTGACATGTGTAAGAATAACCAGGAGGGCTGGCTTATTGTGTATCTTCTGCAGGCGTGTCGGGCGATATTCGGTTAAGTCCAGCAGGAAGGCATTGCAGTAATCCAGATTTGGAGAAATCAGACAATGACCAGTGAATGACAGGCACGCTTCGTGGTGAAGGGTCTGACAGATTTGAAGCGTCTCGGATGGAAGCTACACATTTTCCAAGCAGGATCAACATGATGACGCATGCTCGCGTGGGTATCAAAGTGAACTTCCAACTTCAAGACAGAAACAACAGGTTCGATGGCAACGCCACCAACCACACAGTTCTCCGGTAGTCCAAATTTCCAATAGGTCGGATTTGCACTGTCTACTACAGTGTCTAGACACCGTGCTCGTGTGAATGCATACATAATAACTAGCGCAGCTAAATTATTTAGCTGCGCTGCGCGACTACAATGTCAAGCCTGTCGGTGGGCACGATTCATGTGTATCCAAGCAATCCGTGCTGTTAAAATTAACTATCGATGTTTGAAACGTGTTATCGGTCAGTGTCCTCCGCTTTCTGTCGCACCAGTTTGCTGATCCCCAACCTTTCCTTACGGTTCCCCATTTCCGTTCTCTACTGGGCACGTTCGATCACGACGAAAGGTATTGTTTAAGTTATCGCGTAAAAAAACCCGAAACTTGTATTGTTTCAAACCGAATGAAAACCGACTGCATAGAACATAGAACACAGTCCCAACTTTTAATTATATACAATGAGTGTGAAATAAATCTTAAACGGCACCGTTGCGAAGTGAATCACCGGGCGAATCACATTCGACGGCTGAATGAATGATGCTGATGGTGTGTTATAGAAATTGTAGTAAAATACATACACTAATACAATACCAATACAAACATTGTCACAGTTTCCATAATGGGGGTATCAAGCCACAATTTGCATCCAGCAACGCACCGGCTTGTCTGTGGTGACAAGAAGAAGTCTTAATGTATCGTTTTGAAACACCGTCACCTGGCAACTCAATCGCACACCGCTATGCATACTAATTCGCTGGTTTCCATTCACCCGAGTTCTGCAGTGTATGATCGCTGCGGTAAGTAGATGGCAGATGTGGCTTCAATGAGTAAATGCCAGTAGCACGTGCGTCTCGCATTTTCACTAAACCCGAACACGATTTATTTGAAACGTGATGCCTGTATCAGTTTTACACAATAAATACCTTAATATTGTGTTGATGTGTTTTCAATGTGCGCGACGTTATACGTGGAATTTCCTATTTATTTTGCTAGTGCAAATCACCAGGACGCATGACCAAGTCACGTCACAAACGATCGTCTATGCCAATAAAAAGTTCCATCTTAGTGTGTGTTACTTCTGATTCGTCGCCTTTGTTATACATTTTGGCTCTGCTGTGGAAAAAGTGCTACAATCGTGCGTGCGCATAGTACACGGGTAAGCCTCAACACTGGGGCTTCCTGTCAGTGTCGCTCACAGTGACCCTGGTGTCAACAAACCGGCATTAATGAAATGTGGGGTAGGTGTAACAACAGAGTTTCACTCAGATCTCAATTATGCGCGCTCGCGCACGAGCACGCACACGCACACACACACACACACACACACACACACACACACACACACACACACACACACACACACACACATACTATCTTCCTTATCCATACATCCAGAAATTCTCTTTCAGAACGCGATTCGGCAACGTGATACCTCGGTATTTATTTTGCCCGGTCGTGAACATCTCCATAATAACGGCCTATGTTGAAGAATATTGTGTGCACTGTTTGCGCACACAAATCCAAATGACGGTGTGGCCTGCTTCTTCTCTGCCTTAGCGATTTCTGGAATATCACCGCTCTGGCGGCAACTGCTTAGACTCAGATTGTAAGATTGTGCAATATCTTTGCTGAAAGGTTTTCCAACAACGATCAGTTTTAAACAAAAAGTGTACGGAATGTATAGCAACACATTGTTCACATTCGTGACCTTTATGTAAAAAAAATACTTTGTCCAGTTTAGATTGAGAAACACATTCGTCTAACAGCTTGAAGCATCAACAGAGGTCAAATAGAAGTATGACAAGAAAACATTTACACAAAAAAAGCAGCCCTTCCCCAGTGGAGGAGCATTGTTTTACACAGGTGATACCGGTAAAAACTTGTCCACACTAAAGCGACACCTGCTTGTGCAAAACAGAGGGATATCACCACCTAGTGGTGAAGTGCTGTACTTGGTTAATGTTTATCTCGGAAACAACGTTTCCATCTTAATGTGTGTTACTTCTTATTCGTCGTCGTTTTCTGTACATTTTGGCTGTGCTGTGGTATGCGAGCCACTTGTTTGAGCCACTTGGTATGTGGTGGTAGGCAACGAACCGATATCGTCGCAGCAACGAGTCAATACTTAATTAAGGAGCTTAATTTTGTGAACTAACTTGGATACGCACAGATTATTGGAGTGAACCCCGTAGAGCGACGGGGCGATGGTTACGTCATTACAAAAGGTTAAATTAAGCCAATTTCATATCGCACGCGATGTTGGTCCATTTTTTTAAAGATAGGGTCGGGTGACTGAAACAAATATGTGTGTGTTGAATAATTAGCCCAGAATATACACGTTTAAAAAGACAAAATTCGCAGAATCGTTAGTAAAGAGATGTAGCATTAAATTAATGGCACCATTTTGGAGAATGGAACGCATACTGAGGTCCCAGATGTCATGACAACTACTTTTTCTATGGTCCAAAGTCATCCTCGCGGGCCAAAATCACCCCGGTTTACCGCAAGAATGTTGTTTAGCCAATTTAGGCGATTCTAGTTCATGATTACCCAAGCTGCAATATTATCTAGCGATGGCGATGATATCGGTTAGTGAAAACCAAGCTTTACCTATCACCACACGCCCAGTGGATCGAACAACTGGCTCGAACAAATACCACAACACAGACAAAATTTACAACAAACGGCGACGAATCAGAAGTAATACACACTAAGATGGAAACGGTGTTTCCGAGTCAAACATTCATCAAGTACTACAGATCGTCACTAGGTGGTGACATATCTCTATATTTGCACTGGCAGGCGACGTTTTTAGTGGGGACGTTTTATTATTGGTATCTCCTCTATGCAGAATGAAGTGGTACTGGTTTATAATCAGGATGCCAATATTTTGCATCACAAGGCGTGCGTGGTTCGTTGATATACGAAATATGCATATTTCCTAGTCAGTGGCAGATCTCGGTCAACAAGTGAACCAACTGTATCAGACATGCAATACAATGTTTTTTTTACTAGCTGCGCATGTGAATGTACCGTTTGCTACACATATACGTTTTTATACAGTTGCACCAATTTATATATAAATAATATGAAATAGAATAATACTATTCGTAATATCTTATAATGATGTACATTTGTATAATATTAATGCGTAAACCAGATGTTTCATAAAACTTCCACTAATTGTAGGAATACATCTTTTTGGCCAGCGGGATAATTGGTTTTGTGAATATATATATATATATATATATATATATATATATATATATATATATATATATATATATATAGTGAAAGGTAAATGGGGCAAGTTGTTACATCATGCGGGTCACGTTGTTACAACAAAGAACGTGTGAAACGGAAAGCATATGTCACTCGTACTTATTAATTTTATTACATTAATTGGATTATACACACTCATGCATTTTATACACAATGTGCATAATAAAGTAGGTGTTCATAGCTTCGTATATTAAGCTTTTCATTTGTAGTTTCCAATGGGGACACATTCCCCGGATTCATACATAACAAACAATTATGAATGGAATATAAATGATTGAATGGAGTATGAAATAATGAATGGCAATATTTCTGTAAAGTGATTTCTAATTGATTGAATGCTACACTCACGTACGAACGTATGTACACTTCATTTAAATAAATCGGGCAATATTTAGTAATTTTTCAAATGGGGCTGTAACACAATTTAGCAAAATCGCCATCCAAGAAAAAACACCCAATTTAAACGATTTACAAGAGTCTAATATTTTCCAACTGCATCATTGCTCCATTTAGCTCTACGATCAGTAAAGTCTTAGACGTGTCAACATAACTATTCTCAAACAATTATCGTAAGTAATAAGCGCAACGTAAGTAATAAGCGCAACATGCATGTTTATGTGTAATTATACAAAGATAATTAATTTACGTGACTTCGGCGTCGAGGTGACTTTTAGGCACTACATTGTTCTTGAAACGGAAACATGTTGTTGAATTGTTGTCTAGCTTCTAAAGGCAGGTTGCTGGTCGTGAAGAGCGATCCCAACGGTAAGCCGCGGTTACTGCGAGCTGCTGGCCGACTTCTCTATGACGTGGGCGTAATGAGATGGTATCTGCACCTCGCCGACTGGCTTGAAGTCGCCGTAGACTGTCTGTTTAGTGTCGGCACCAAGTACGTCTTTAATGAGGTGGTCTACGTCCGCTAAACGATGCGGGTAGCACGACAAACTGAAATGTTGTTTCCTGGAAAATGTCAACATATTCGATGTCGTCAATAATATATTAATAAATATCTAAAAACAGTTATTCTGTATCGAAGGGTAACACTGTTATAAATAAATAAATGTAGAGATAGGCTGTATTTTCAACAAATAAGCAGAAAATTAAACATTCTGGCAGTCTTAATGTATACACATCCGTCCCTTAATCAAACAATTGTGCAATGCTTGCAGCACTGCGCAGTCAATTGATCCACCTATAACTACCGACGTCAGCAATATATCACAATACAGAACCCTACCCTTCTGTGGTAACTTTCCCCGTCTTGTTTTTGTCGCTGTCGTTGTTAACTGCAGATTTGTGAAGTTTGTACTCGATTGTTATCCATACTGGTTTTGCGTTCGCATACGACATTGATACCTCAGTTCCAGCAATGCAGTCGCTCTGTAAACCAGTAATAGCACATAAAAATCAAAACGTCATATCGAATCGAATCCGCTAATTGCGTTTACCTTTTCAACAAAGGATGCATGTATATATATATATATATATATATATATATATATATATATATATATATATATGTATAGTAGGATGCATATATATATATATATATATATATATATATATACATACATACATATATACATACATACAACTGTATGTTTATATGAATCTTCAACAAACCCACTACACGACTGTGTTAAACATCCCATAGTAGGATGATGAATAAATAAATATCCCATATTGGATGCTGCACATAAAGAGAGAGAAGAAGCAAGAATTATTATAAAAGTAGACTATATACAAAACGTACACATAAACTTGCTCTCCTTCGATGTCAGTAACAATATAAAACACTAAACATGAAAAGTGTAATATATTTGCGAATGTAGACAATAATTGTAATGAAAAAAACACATGTCTACGTATGTTGATTGTGCGACAGAAGTATGTTATCGTTGCCGATGCAAAAAAACAAACTTCCCGATTTTCAAAGTAAATTACAATAACATGTTTATTTGCTTATATACAAATAAGTCACGTGCTTATATTCACATAGAAAACGCATATAAACTTATATTAGTCGTCAGAATTCTTTCACTATTGTCCCTGGGTAAAATTTTCTAAAACACGGCCATAATGGAAACTTCCAAATTTTTAATTAAATTTTATTATGCAAAGCATCAGAAAAAATACCTGCACTGGTGGTCGTTGCCATTTGGAAATGCATATCCACAATAACACAAGATATTATCGTTATTATCATAATAATATATATAACGAATGTACCACGTCCTTGTAATAAACGTTTTGAACTGGCGCACTTCCGGTGTCCAGGATGACGTCATAATTGCGATGGTCTAGGACGAGGATTCCGCCCGGCTTTACCATCGTGAACAGGTTGGACAGAGACAATTTCTGGTTATGCTTGGTGCCTTCGAAATCAGGTAAATGGGGAAATGAATTCCCCAGACACAAAACGACATCGAAGCCAGCCTTGGGCAAACCGACGATGCGACGTAAGTCTTGCGGCAGAGTCAGCCAGTTTGCTTTTTCTGTCACTGTGGATGAGAAAACAAATTGTATATTTTAGCGATGCAGGATATCAGAGAAAGCAACGGTATACAGTAATGTATGACCATATAGCAATGTAACCTAGAATTGTTAAATGCGAATGCAATGCGAAACTGCACATTCGCCATCTTAACAAAATATCTGCTATACTAAGTTGTTGCTAAGTAAAAATGTCCTATCTTGAAATGTTATCAGAATTAAGTTATCACTTTACTTGACACCGTTCTCTCCAATGAAGGCGATTCCAAACGCGTCGATGCCGCTAGAAATCTATACCAGACTTGCATAATGTCATATAATACAGCTGAAAGACACGGTGGAACTAGTGTCCCCCCAGCTGGTGGTGAGATTGATTTATGTGCGTGTTTCTTCAGCATGTCTGAACAAGTGCGTGTTTTGTGTACCCTGTATGACATGCGGTGTATTAGTGTAATTTCAACACGTTGAACGCCTCATGTAGTGAACCATACGATTATTACCCCAGTTAGTGAAGGCAGGATCGTTTTGCCGTCTTTGGCGCTCGTTGCGGGCCTGAGCAACCATTGGCTCGCTGGCGTCCACGCTCACGACGGTGTATCCTTCTTCTAACAACTGTATCGAATCGATGCTGCAAAGGGAAACACTGGAAAATGAGTTCGTTCAGCGAGGCACCGTTCATTGTGCAGGAAGCGTATTGTGACCTGCAGCGTACATTGTTAGGGCATACAATAAAATGTCACACGGTGTGACTCAGGGCCGAACGGGCTGGTTTCCGCCAAGGACGATTGTGCACATATCAAATCTTCACTCTAATGAAAATCATGACGCAATCCAAATGAATGGTCGTCCTTCTGGTGAAGATTTAGACGTAATAGAAGTTTTATTATTATAGTTGTTGTTGTTGTAGTCGTTGTTGTTGTTATTATTATTGTCATTGGTTTTGTTGTTTCATATCCATATGGCTGTTTTTTACTTTTTTAGTGAAATGTCATGTGCTACGCAGCAACTTTGTAAAATGTTTTTATTACGGTGAAGCTAGTTGCCTGACGTAAGTGACGCTACCACATACCCATTCCCGCAGGCGGCGTCCAGTACAGTCTTGTAGCCGCGTCCTGCGACGACTGACGACAGCCAATGCTTGTACGCTGGCGTGCGGCAGTAGAAGTCGGGAAGGGCTGCAGCGACTCCGTCGACATATTGGTCGGGCGGCGTATCAACGCCGCTGCCTTTTGTATTGTTGTCAGAATTATTCATAATCTATTTCGGGTAACTAGCTGCAAAACACAAACACCAGCCTGATCAGTAATACACGCATGGACGGAGACGCGGACGGACAGAAGCATGCACGCACGTACGCATGCACGCACGCACGCACGCACCCACGCACGGGCACACACGCAAGAACACACACACACACACACACACACACACACACACACACACACACACACACACACACACACACACACACACACACACACACATACACACACAAACACACACACACACACACACTCACTCACTCACTCATACACAAACACGCGCACACACAAACATACACACACACGCGCATACACACACGCACGCACGCACGCACGCACACACACACACACACACACACTATTTTCCTGATCCTTCCATCCATAATTGCGGCTGGGTCCTATTCAGGCGTCTGTCTTACGACAGTCTGAAGCAGGTGGCCAATCAGCAAACGCGCGATCAAGAGCAATTGTAACCGTCGTGTCCTTTAATAAGAACTGTAGTGGTGATTGGCGCCAAATACTGTTCTTAAAAAATCAAAACTTAGTCGATGTGCAAGTCTCTAGCTTACGCCAATCACTGCGTGTACAAACTAAAATCCATTTAAATATACTAAATAAGTAAACACGTCATCACATAAAATCCCCCACAATAATGATTATTCCGTAAACGTATGGTCAAATTGCCATATTACTGAATTGTATGCGTTGCATGACAAGCAACCAATGCAGTTCCACTAGAACTGGAGTGATATGTGTAAGAATAACCAGGCGGGCAGCGTTATTGTGTATCTTCTGCAGGCGTGTCGGGCGATATTCGGTTAAGTCCAGCAGGAAGGCATTGCAGTAATCCAGATTTGGAGAAACCAGACAATGACCAGTGAATGACAGGCACGCTTCGCGGTGAAGGGTCTGACAGATTTGAAGCGTCTCGGATGGAAGCTACACATTTTCCAAACAGTATCAACATGATGACGCATGATGACGCATATATTTTACGTGCTCTTCACCACACTTCAATGCAATACAATAGGCACGGATATAAAACGGAATAGCATAATGTCACAAGGGACGATCTATATAATTCCAACAGCTTTACATAGTTTTTCCTTGCATGCATTGTATTTCAACAGACTAACATATTCTATAGTCTACTGTAATTCTTAGGAACGTTGTGTTTTTCTACCTGGGTAATTCGTTGGCGGTAAAAAAGATGTTAATTGACTGGTATATACTTTTTTACCACAACGTAATGTGTTTTACTTATAGTGTACCACAAACACTCGGACGGGACCAATGGCTTTTATCTGTGCTACTCGGCCAGCGTCTCGTACGATTCACGGACGGTTCACATCGCAAAAGTGCCATTAATATCGCCATGAATATATCGCCCATCCACCTCAATCGGTTCACCGACAACAGACCGAAACGTAAGCCTACCACCCACACCCACCTTCGACTGTTCCAGGTTTCCGTCTTCAGCGGTCTGTTGTCGCAAACCTGAGATTGACACAATTTATCTGGTGTTGTCCAGAAGACTCGTTCCAACTGTTGTCGCTATGGTTGTTTGTTACGTCGCTGGTGAAATTGGTACCGGTCGGTAACTACCCCGAAGCATGAATGCCCGAATGAGCACAATGCTCGTCGTCGCGATCAGCACGGCCACGCGTGAAAACCAGCGAACCGCAACCCACAACGTTGCGCCGATCGATCCTTTGTGAATCACATTGTCAATGTACTGTGGTAAATGGCCTACTTTCTGGCGAGCGCAATTATTAATTATTCTAATAAATTATATTATGTATATGAGCTATTCTCATAATCATCTATAACATTGTTAGACTATTACACTGAAATGGGAACGAATAGAAATATTATGTTTCGATAGAATGATTGTGAACATAATATAGAGATGGCATCATATATTTCATTGCTGTTGTTTGTGCTGTTTGCCTGTTGTAAGTATTTCAAACCCGAAAACATCACAGCCTTGTATGCAATAAATACACATGCACCCAGCCACGCACAGACTCGCCCGTGGAGACAGAAGAAGAAGATAACCTTAATGTATCGTTTCACCGTGACCTGGCAACTCAATCGCACACCGAGTTACGCAGTGTACGATCGCTGCGGTAAGTTGATGGAAAATGTGGTTTCAATGAGTAAATGCCAGCAGCACGTGGGTGTCGCATTTTCACTAACACTGAACACGATTTATTTTAAACGTGATGCCTCTATCAGTCTTACACAAGAATCAGTACATTGATGCCATACTATTGTGTTTACGTGTTTATATGTCCCTAGATTATCATCACTTTGACCGCAAAATTATTCCGTGGGAAAGTATTCGAATGTTCCTAGTTGTGCTGCGCGTCCGCCCGTGCGTGTATTACTGATCAGTCTGGTGTTCGTGTTTTGCAGCTAGTTACCCGAAATAGATTATGAATAATTCTGACAACAATACAAAAGTCAGCGGCGGTGCCCCGGCGCCTGAACAATAGGCCGACGGAGTCGCTGCAGCCTGGACTGGTAACTAGTAAAATTATGGGTATGAACTAGGGGTTTCTGACTGGGAAAAGAATCAAAAGATGCTGCCTTTTGAAGCGAAGCCTTTGTGGCTTCAGTGCATTCAGTGTACAGAAAAGTGATCCACGGTGTGAATTTGTGAAAAGTTTTTGAGATGCGTGTAAGAACATAAAAAAATGTTGGTAAGTTGATACATAAGTTAATACATAAGTTAATACATAAGTTGATACATAAGTGGACACATAAGTTGATACATAAGTGGACACATAAGTTGATACATAAGCAGGTAATACAATTTAGTATCATACTTTTTAAAATTATTAGTGTAGTTGTCAGTGATTTCATAAAATAAGAAATTAAATAATGTTCACAATATCATATTGAAAAAGTACTAATATGTACTATAATAACTATAATAATGTACTCGTGAAATCTGAGTATATTGAACACGAGTACGAGTATAACTACATGACTGTTATTTCTACGAGTATGCGTACGAGTATTTCAAAAATGTACTCGAGTAGACGAGTACATGAGTACCGAGTACTTCGGCCCAAGGTATGGTACGCGCATCCATGTGTCCGTCCGAGCGTCCGCCCGTGCGCGTCCGCCCGTGCGTGTATTACTGATCAGTTTGGTGTTTGTGTTTTTCAGCTAGTTACCCGAAATAGATTATGAATAATTCCGACAACAATACAAAAGTCAGCGGCGGTCCCCCGCCGCCCGACCAATATGGAGTCGCTGCTGCCATCCCGACTTCTACTGCCGCACGCCAGCGTACAAGCAGTGGCTGTCGTCAGTCGTCGGAGGACGCCGCTACAAGACTGTACTGGACGCCGTCTGCGGGAATGGGTATGTGGTAGCGTCACCTACGTCGTGCAACCAGCTTCACTGTCATGAAAAAAAAAACAATTTACAAAGTTGCTGCGTAGCACATGACAATTCACTAAAGAAACAACAACACCAACGACAATAATACTACTAATACTAACAACAACGACTACGACAACAACAACAACAATAATAATAACACTTCTGTTGCGCCTAAATCTTCACCAGATGGTCTACTACTCATTTGGTTTGCGTCATGATTTTCATGAGAGTGAACATTTTATATGTGCACAATATGGGGTCGCTGCTGCCATCCAAATGGCAGAGGTCCTGAATGAGTATTTCAGCTCAGTTTTTACCACAGAAGATATCAGCTCACTTCCAGTTCCATTGACTAAATTTGAGGGCAATACATCAGAATATTTAGGGCAGTTATTTGTAACTCCTGAAATGATAGCAAAGAAAATTAAGAAGATGAAAGATAATAAATCACCTGGAGTTGATGGGATATCACCAAAACTGCTAAAGGAAATTGTTGATCAAATTAGTACACCACTTGCAAACTTATTTAACTTGTCACTAGAAGAATGGAAAGAAGCAAACATTACGCCGCTGTTTAAGAAGGGATCGAGGAAGAAGCCAGAAAATTACAGACCAGTGAGTTTAACATCAGTTGTATGTAAATTACTTGAAACATTAATTAGAGACCACATGGTGGAATTCCTCATAAAACATAAATTAATAAATACATCTCAACATGGATTCCTAAAAGCAAGGTCATGTCTAACCAACCTCTTATGTTTTTTAGAAGAAATTACAAAGTGGGTAGATGACGGGTCACCAGTGGATGTTGTCTACTTAGATTTTCAGAAACCTTTCGATAAAGTGCCACATCAAAGATTGTTACTTAAACTAAAAGCCCATGGTATAGGCAATGGTGTAATCAACTGGATAGAAAAGTGGCTTACACACAGAAGACACAGAGTAATAGTAGATGGTAAGATTTCAACCTGGAAATCTGTTTTGAGTGGGGTACCACAGGGATCAGTGTTAGGCCCTATACTGTTTTTAATATATATAAATGATTTGGAGGATGACATATCTAGCAAAGTACTCAAATTTGCAGATGACACAAAAGTATTCAGAAAGGTTACTAATGATACAGATAAACAAAGTTTACAGGATGATCTAGAAAAATTAGTTAAATGGTCAGAAAAATGGCAAATGTTATTCAATTTTGGGAAGTGTAAATGTATACACATAGGACATGGAAATATGGACGAGGAATATAAAATGGGGGATGCTGTACTAGGTAGAACCACACAAGAAAAGGATTTAGGAGTAACATTTAATGCTGACATGAAAGTTTCAGAGCAATGTGGGATTGCTGCTTCGAAAGGAAATCAAATTCTAGGCCTAATTAGGAGAACTATCACGTATAAGGAGAAACATATAATTGTACCCCTGTACAAAGCAATAGTTAGACCACATTTGGAATATTGTATTCAAGCATGGAGGCCCTATCGTAAAAAAGACATAGATAAGCTAGAACGAATACAACGAAGAGCAACTAAGATGATTCCAGAAATAAGAGACCTTAGTTACGAAAGTCACTTATTACAATGTGGTTTGACAACACTAGAGACCAGGAGACTAAGAGGAGACCAAATAGAAGTGTTTAAAATAGTGAACGGTTATGAGGATGTTGATAGGAATATGTTCTTCAAACTTAAAGAAGGCAGTAGAACTAGAGGACACAAAGCAGCATTAGTTAAGGAGCAGTGTAGGTTGGACATGAGAAAGTACTCATTCTCACAGAGGGTGATAAATGAATGGAACAAACTGCCAAACGATTGTGTTAATGCTAGTAGTGTGAATATGTTTAAAAATAGAATTGACAGATATCTGATAAGGGCGGGCTACACATAGATGAGAAAATTGTTGGACTCTCGATAAGCCAATGGCTTCCTTGTCCACATGCCATCTGGAACTTGTTGTTCGAGATGGCAATCTTGTTAAATCGTTCTTAGCGGAATCCAATCTGTTCGGCCCTGAGTCATTCCGTGGGTAATTTTTTGTAACTGCCCTAACAATGTACGCTGCATGTCACAATACACTGCCTTCACAACGAATGGTGCCTCGCTGAACGAACTCGTTTATCCAGTGCGTGCGTGCATGCGTTCGTTACGACATAATTATTCTGATTTGACAACTGTAGTTGGATTGTCTGTATCGTATTCTTCGTGTCGTCATCCCTGCTGAGTTTTGTGCAGAGACAAACTGGCAGCAAACATGTGCCCGTCGTCATCGAACTGACGGTCTCCCCTGAGAAATGTCGTTCCGTAGGCAATCCCAATGCATCGGATAAGTAGTAACGCGGTGGATATAGTTACAAAGAAGCTTGTTTGCACATTATTTATAAACAGCATTTAAGGATGTAAAGCTTTTGGCATTGTAATCCAAACCTGATGCCTGCTGCCACGTGATGCGATGACGTGACTATGATGCGATGTCAAAGGATACGACTGCATCTCACGAGAGTCCCTTGCGTGAAAGAAGTATGCACACTGGCTCGAAATGTTAGCTGTTTTCTATAGCGCCAAAGGAACCTATATAAATAGTACTGCTTAAAATATCCCCGAAAGAGATTCATATCTTGTCTGCGCCGAATGACTGACACTATAATTTAGGTGTAAATCATACGGTGATTTAGCCGAAACATGATGCCTGTTGACTTGCAGACAAGCAATTACTGCAAACAAAATTCCTAAGTTTTAATGACTCGTCTGGTGTTGAAAGTTTGACACCAAGTGAATGTTCTAAAAATACAACACCCGAGCACGTAATAGAAAATCATTTTCTAAAAATACAACATCCGACCATGTAAGGTGGTACAACCATGTGATACCATAGTACATCTATAAAAATGCGGTGTTTTAATAATGTCGAGTCTGCACACGGCGCTTCAATGCACGATTCACGTGTGTGCTAGAGTTAAAATAATTATACCTTCTAGCTGTGTACTGGAGATACAGACTATTTGGTATTCTAGCTGTATACTCACAGTGTAGTGACTATGTATTCCATATGTGTACCGAGGGTGTAGTGATCATGTATTCTAGCAGTAACTATGTATTCTACCTGTGTTCTGGAGTTGCGGTGATTATGTATTATAATTATGTACTGGAGATACAGAATTAGTTTGTATTCTAGCTGTGTACTGAGAGTGTAGTGACTATGTATTATAGCTGTCTGCTGGGAGTGCAGTGAATATGCATTATGTGTACTGGGGTTGTAGTGACTATGTATTATAGCAGTGTACTGGGGATACAGTGACTATTTTGTATTCTAGCAGTGTACATAGTGTGTAGTGACTATGTATTCTAGATGTGTACTGAGGGTTTAGTGGTCATGTATTCTAACATTTACTATGTATTCTAACTGTATACTGGAGTTGTAGCTACGAACTGGAGATACACCGAATATTTTGTATTCTAGCTGTGTGCCGAGAGTGTAGTGACTATGCATTCTAGATGTATACTGAGGGTGCAGTGACTATATATTTTGATTGTGTACGAGGAGTGTAGTAACTACGGTGGTGGTGGTCACGGTTTCATCATGAGGTATACGTATATGCTACTGAATGTTGGCCCCTCTGACTACATGACCACCCCATAAAAAGAAATTTGACCCCTGCTAGTTGACCACTGCTAGATGATGGGTACAGTTAGGTATATTGTGAGAATAACAGTTCGGGTTACATTTAAGGGTACAATGAGATACACAGTTAAGAGGGAGTGCAGTTACTATGTATTCTAGCTGTGTGCTGTGGGTACAGTGACTATGTATTCTATTTGTGTATTGACGGTGTAGTGACCATGTTTTCTAGCTTTGTACTGGGGGTGCAGTGGCCATGTATTCTAGCTGTGCGTGCTTGTATTACTGATCAGTCTGGTGTTCGTGTTTTGCAGCTAGTTACTCGATATAGCTAGTTACCCGATATCGACCAATATGCCGACGGAGTCGCTGCAGCCCTTCCCGACTTCTACTGCCGCACACCAGCGTACAAGCAGTGGCTGTCGTCAGTCGTCGGAGGACGCCGCTACAAGACTTATTGGACGCCGCCTGCTGGAATGGGTTAGTCGCAGCTTCGAGCAACCAACTTCACTGCAACGGCGTTTCAACAACAAAGTAAGAAAACAATCATATGGCTTTGAAACTGCCTGCTCTTTGAACGGTGCCTCGCTGAAAGAACTTATTTATTCAGCGACACACGCACTTATGCAGACATGCTTAAATAACACGCACATTAATCATCATCAGTTAGGCGGGAACACTAGTCCCGCCGAGTCTTTCAACTGTATTCTATGGCATTATTCAAGCCGGGGATATTCTTGGGGCAGCGACGCGTGTGCACTAAAATACGTTATATTCGGAGTGAATCGAGTTGACACACTTTGACTGTTGGAAGTGGAGAGAACGGTGTCGAGTAAAATACTGACACAATTCTGATTTGTAGCACCTCTGCATATCGTCTCGAAATATGAGATATTCGATTAACAACAACTTAGTGTAGCATGTACTTTGTTAGGATGGCACAAGTGCAGTTTTGCCTTTAAATTTCATTCACATTTAGTAATTCACGGCTACATTGCTAAACGGTCGTACCTTTGCTTTGTTGTGCAAGTGATATGGTGTTATACAACTTGTAATACCATTGTTGTACAAGTGATATGGTGTTATACAACTTATAACACCATTGTTGTACAAGTGATATGGTGTTATACAACTTGTAACACCATTTTAGTACAAGTGATATGGTGTTATACAAGTGATATGTTAACTACAAATTGTGTACAATCGTCTGTCTGCAACATACATTAAATATTATTGCTGTTATTATGATATCAACAAAGTTGTTTGATTTTTATTCGTCGTTTACATGCGCATTCAAATGCATTAGCCTTGTGTCAACAAGCCTAATTGTTTCAACCACACTATACAAGTTACAATGATATAACACCATTAGTCATGAAATCGTGATGTTATTGGAACGTAAACCGATACTTCATCAAAAGAAACATTATCACAACTAGTAAGGATGACTATTTACAACCATAAAGTATCACCTCCATGGAAAAATCATCACAAAATAATCATCATGATTATGGAACACAGACTTGCTAAACTGTGATTTGCCCTAAGGAGTAAACTTTTTTATTTATCTTACCTATTGACATTTCTTACTGTACATGAAGGACATACCGTTTGTATGTGGTTAATTTGATGTTATAAATGAATGTTTATCTAAGCATTACTTCTCCAAGTAGGTGCCGTGATAACTGCCCTCAGCTGTTTCTACCTAAAAGAACTCTATTTAACTTGTACTGTACATGGTGCAATGTATTTGGTATAATTAAAAACCTGTTAGGGTTTGAAAGGTACCTGTAAGTGCTAGTAATTGTATATACTGCTAGTGCAGTTGTGTGGTGGCGCCATCTGGTAGATGAATGTGTGCTATAGAGAATGGGAAGAGAGATTCCGCTAGGGTAGTGTCACGGCATCGTGGTTTTTATGAGCGGCTCGCGTTATACGAGAAAATACAAAGATTTAGGAGATGACAACCCTGTGATCAAGGTAAAGGCGTGTTTAATGTACTATAGCAAACTGTATCCTATTTTTTAGTATATAACATTCATTACATTTGATAAAACATGACTTGTAAACTAGCTATGGTCTTTCCTCGGCCTCAACTTCTAATAAGTTTGTATTTCAGTTTTACGTAAATAAACAAACAACAGCTTTGATTGATTTGGAAATAGCGATCAGAGTTGGTGTATAAACCGCTACAGCACCGATGCACTTAACAGCAACAGCAGTATATACTATTCAATTGACTAGATAATATATATATATATATATATATATATATATATATATATATATATATATATATATATATATATTTATCCTATTATAATAATTTTTTTAACAATAATTTTTTTTATTATGTACAGGATGTAATTATATAGATTTGGTGCTATATAAATTAATAAACATTAAACGTTAAACTAGTAGACTGGGCAAGTCTGGAAAAAGAATAATATAATCGTTAGCAACTAATCATGAACAAAGTTCTACTCCTTTCTTTCTTCATGTTCTCTGCTCAGCATGCCAAGGCCGGTTTACACAAATGAACAGTGTACAATTTGTCGGCCAACTAGGTGTTGCACTTTACCGGGTATGTCGAGGAAAATCCGGAATGTTCCAGTTGACACCGATGTTGAAGCAGTGGCCAAACAGCGATCAGCAATAGGTGCACCAGTTGTGACCTTTCATCAAACCTCAAATCGGGATTGGCATGAGTCAAGATCATAGTCACAACGTCTACACATGTTGCTCGTCTAAACCTGCACAATTTGCACATTTTGTGTGATACCATATTGCTGAATACATTACGGCAAAGATCACTTGTGTAAGCCCGCCTTTAGACTCAAATCAGTCGAGCATCAACATGACAGAGATGATCTGGAATGGACAGAAGTGTAGCACCAGACAGTCGTCTCCTTCCATCTCTACGTCTCCATCCTCACAGTTCTCCAGTCCACTGCACCTGCAGCATCAGAAACAAGTAGCTATTCCAATAGGAATGTACTTCAAAATAAATTAGCAAAATAAATTAGGCATGCATTCGTAATGCGCCATACACCTGCAAAACAACCTGCTCAAAGACGTTAATGAAGTAAACTATGTAATGCAAGTAACGAGGAATTGAGGTAAATTAAGATAAGTTAAATCTATTAAATGAGTTAAAATAAATTAAGATGATTTAAAACCAGTTAATACGTTAAATAAGTAAAAGGTCAAAGTATAACACACAGGACAGCTTATCTTATCTTCTTCCTTGGCATTGCTAACTTGTTATCTATTCTGCCTGGTCTTCTGCCATTTTATTATACTGGCTATATTTAAAAAATTGTGCCTCTAACATAATGTTATTCAATGGTTATGGAATTTTTATATTTAAATAAAGTAATATTAGCATTTTATTCGAAAGCCACCTCTTTAGCTTTAACTAACTACATTTATTAATTCTTAGTTTATGTTATCATATCAATACTAACTAAAAATAAAAAAAAAACACTGGTTTTTCTCAAATATGTTGGAAAGCTGGGTAAAAGCCTAAGAAAATATTAAACAGTTTAGCACAGCTAACGAAGATGCCACTTACAGCCGTGCCCGTTTCACTTCAAAGGACATCTTAACCCGAGCTGTTGTTCTGCCTCCATATGCCTCATATAGTCGCAGAATCACCGAATCGCACTCCTCTGCCTGGATATTAAAATTTAATGAATATTAATAATAAAAGTATATATATATATATATATATATATATATATATATATATATATATATATATATATATATATATATATATATATATATATATATATATATATATATATATATATATATATATATATATATATATATATATATATATATATATATAGTTTTTTCCAATACAACTCATCAATACCTAAAGACTAAAATTACTATGAGTAAGTGCATAATAAAACAATATATAATGTATATATACACATACACAATATATTATTTTAAAACATAATGTTATGCACAGTGGAAGTTAAGTGAATGTTCTGAGCTAGTGGGTGTATGTAAAAAAAAAACTTTCCAAATTCCCAACGATGTCCTAGCTTGCATCACTAGGACCAGCGGCCTACAAACTGAAATATCTGCAAACCAAATTCATTCAACTGAAATTCATAGCAGTGGACCAGGATTAATATCTGGCCTGAAAGGGATACTGTTCAGCTCCAACTGATTTTAAAGCAAAATGTCCAACCACTTGAGCAATTTTTTATGGTTCTGAATGACTGATGTCCAGTTAAAAATCCCACAACTGCTGCTCAACAAGCAATATTTGGTCTTTAAGTATTATTTAAAATACTTATTGTATTACATACATGTATAACCAGCTGACCAAGCTCAAAAAATGTAACAATATGTAACATTGTAAAGACTTATCATGCAACTTATTAAGTTTTCTTAGAATAAACTTGATTGGTTGATCTCAACATATAAAAACAAAAAGGTTGGACAGGTTCCTTATATTTCTCTGGCTTTTGTTGGATTTACTAATGACATGCAAATTGTAGAAAGGAGTAATTTGTCCTAAATATTTGATTTGGGAGATGCCATTATGGCTTGTAAAGGTTTTAATGTGCAGGAAGACCCATGGATATGACTCATAATGACTGTGAACATCCCTACATTTGCATGCTGTGAAAATAAATGTGTTGGCTGCAGCATTTGCCCATCAACAAAAGGACTGGTAATCCGTGGCGCCACCTTGTGCATAACGTCCGAATCAAATTAAGAAGGGCAGATAAGCTAGAAAGAATGCAATGAAGACCAACTAAACTGAATTCACAACTGAGATACCTTAGTTATGAAAAAAGATTGTGGTTAGACACATGTTCGTAATATAGTGTGGTTTGATAACACTAGAGACCAGAAGATTACGGGTAGACCAGTTAATAGTTTAAACAGATTTTTAATGATTATGAAGATAATACTAGAAATATATCCTTCATATGTACAGTAAACAAAGTAGTTGAACAAGAAGGCACGAAGTAGCATTAGCTAAGGAACAGTGAAGACTGGAAATGAGAAAGTACTCATTCCACCAGAGGATAATAAATGAATGGAACAGAGTATCTAGTTATTGCATAAATGACTGCACCATCAATATATTAAAAAGCCTATAGGATGCATCAGTTAGATGTGTATTTATAATGTTGACCTTTTATTTTTTTAACAAGATTTAACAAGATTGCCATCAAAGGCAAAAACTTCTTTACGTTTTCATCATGTCGTATTTTAGCATGAAACATCATTCCACGTACAAAAATATACTCTTAAAAATATTGTCTTGCGCACAGTTTTGGTCCAATTAGTGTCACATTGCATCAGCGTCTTATGGAGTGAGCCGCATGACAGCAAGTGTGCGAAAACACAATATTTTAAAAGAATATATATATTGAATGAATGAATGCATTGTCATAGAAAAATTGTTATAAGAAAGTTGTTTATTGGCATAAATAATAGACTAATCTAGTTCATGACTACCATAGGCGTTACATATTATGATTACTATTTTACTAGTTTTTATTTCACCGACCGACTGTTGTGTTGAAAGAAAATCTGTAAAATAAAAGGCCTTATCTAGTCAGTATTAAACAATTCCATACCTTCTTGACAGTCTCTAGAATAACAGCTGAAGAGTCAATGAAGAAATAGGATGTGTCGCCGATCATAGGTCTTGAAGAACCTTCACCATCTCCAAGGTGTACAAGTGGTTCGTTTAATTCATAGGCAGCCTGTATCACCCCGGCTGACTGAAACGTTCCTGAAACAATTTAGACATGAGAGTTATTTATTTTACAATGATTTCTATTAGTGGTAGCCTTTTAGTCTAGTTCACTTACAAATTCTATAATATCTCATTGTGATATATTTATTTTAAAACTGTTATTAATATTAGTATTTTAATATATTTATTTAATTAGCAATTCTAGACTATCTTATTAAATTTTAATATAATGTGAAGTGCTACAGACAATTCTGGATCTGGCACTATGCCAAATAAAATATATTATATATTTAGTTTATTTCTCCTCCATTTTATTTATCAAGAGAATGGACAGTGTATGCAATCCTAATTTCCAAACCTATGATGTGCATACAACAGTGAAAAATAAGTGAAAAAACCTTGGTGTAAAATGTGTTCAAATGTGTAAAAAAGATTACAATTTCCAATGTATACTGACTGACAATTCGGAGTTCTTGTGCTTTTGTAAAAAGGTGTCATGATAGACGATGGCTAAATATTGGAAACGAAGAATGATTCAGTTCAACAAAGGACGGGATTCTAAGTACGATGTTGCTGAAAGCGAACCATAATCAACATTGGTCTACAATAATTCCATTTGTTTTGAAAACAGCTAATATTGTCATGATGTTGTCTTTTGATTATATTTTGTAAAGATTATGATAGCTGTTCATGGGATACAAATTATTACTTTTATTCTGCAAATACAAGCCTGTTAAAAATGTATATAATAAAAAGGCTATCATGTTTTGTTCAAATCTTTAAGACTGCTCGAAGTGCTCTACGCTTTAAAGACATGTTTCTTTGAACACCAATTCTAGTTCTCTGGGAAGCATTCAGCCATAATGCAATTACTACGCGAAGGTATTTGTAAGCTGAGTGAACTGAGGCAACGTGGAGTGAACAAAATTTGCCAAGTTTCGAAACAGCGGAGCAGGAATCAAAAACTGGTTCTTTAGATTGAGAGTCCGGTGTACTAGCCACTACACTACTAACAGCCCCCGCAATAAAATTTACTTGGAGGTCTCAGATATTTGGGTCATATCTGCTAGTTTAGTGGAACTTAAGTATTGTGGTTGGTGTAGACAAACCTGTATGGGGCATCAGGGCATATGTGAACCTATGCTCGCCCATGTCGGCTGACAGTAACAGTTCACGATCGCACATGCATTTTTTATATTTATTTATAAAATTATACTTTGCATAGTTTACCAAACCTCATGGACAGTGCGTATAGAGTTTGTCTTTCACAATTTGATTTGGGGGGTATCGTTTGAACCTATTAGTAGATTGTGTTTTAGAGATCGCTTTGCAAATGAATGTTTAATACCAACAATGTGAATTTCATGTTGTCTGTGCGTATTGTGGTTATGTATGTTTATGTTTGTAATTAACTGCCAGTGTTGTAGGTAGGCGGGTAATTTATTATATATGAATTTATATTAACATTTTATTTCTTGCAATGCTTGTATATATTTGACTGTTAACAGATTCATATTTTTAAATAGTGGTGAAGTGTGTTCATTATATTTGCTCTGCGTAATTATCCGTATTGCCTTTTTTGAAGCTTATTTATTCTTTCACACTGAAACCCCCATATTATCAGGCAGTAATTTATTTGTGGCACATGTAATGTATTATAAAGCATGATATTAATTCTCAAAGGCAGTTTTTGTTTAAGTATGTTTAGTATCCCGATTATTCTCGCGCATCTGTTTGATATATGTTCAGAGTGTTTGTTCCAATTTAAATGTGTATCCAAAGTCAGTCCAAGAAAATTTAATTCATTAACTTTTTCTATAATGATATTATTGATTTTAGGAGCGGGTGCTTCTATCTGTTTTCTATACATGTGGAAGACCATGCACTTAGATTTAGCTATGTTTAGTGAAAGTTTATTTATTACAAGCCATTCGTTAATTTTAAAGAGATCTTTACTTATTAACAAATCGCTAGTTGCATTTTGTGCATTTACGAAACTACTCAATGAGCTTAAAAGTGTGGTGTCATCTGCATATGATATAAAATTAAACACTTGACTAGCCTCTGAAAAATCATTAATATATATTATAAATAATAGTGGTCCCAGAATTGAGCCCTGAGGCACACCAGTAGCTATGTGCGGTGTATCAGATTTTATGTCATAAATTTCTACAAATTGTGTTCTATTTGTTAAATAACTTTTGAATAGTTGCAATGGTAATCCTTCTATGCCATAACAGACACGAACACCCAGACACGCATGTGCTCCCGTGGAAACAAGCTGATAGTCTTAGAGTGTAGTTTCAAACACCGTGACTGAACTGATGTGGCCACGCAATCACACCTCGTCATGTACACTAATTCGTTGGTTCCCATTCGTCCAAGTTCCGCTGTGTGCGATCCCTGCGGTAAGAGGATGGTATATGCGGCTTCAAAGAGTAAACGCTATTGCCACATTCTCATTATCTATGAACACGAATTATTTAGACTTAGTTGCTTTAAATCAGTCTTATACAAGAATCAATAAATATATACTTTAAAGCGAAACTAAAGTCAATGTTTCGGGCATATGCACTTAGTAAAGGTAATAAAACATAGCCAGTTACAATTACAATCAAGAATATTACGCCAGTGGTTTCCTGGGAAAACATTGTTGAACACACGCCACACTGTTAGATAAACCTGCGTCACGAGTGATTGCAGTCTGGTAAAATATGTGTAAACATCTACTATGCTTGCCAATAGGATATGGCCATGCAGTGTATATCTAAACTAAACTTATGCTACATATGTTGGTCTGTGTTTATTAAACTTCTCCCGTGCTGACTTAGCAACTAGCATGATTGACATTGCGTTACTTCTGTGTATGTTCACCGGCCCTTCGATTTCAGTCGAAAACGTTTAACGCGTCTCACCAGAAGTCGATTTCCAAGAAATGCCCAGGCGCTGATTGGTCGCTCAGGTCAAACTGTCAGCCATCAGAAAAACTGTGATTTGTCCAGAATCTCGCGTTTTTAGAACCAATTCTGAAAAAACCACTAGCGTTGTATTCATGATTGTAGTTGCAAGTGGTTAATTTGTGCTAACTCTTTTAGGTGCACTGATCCCTAAATCCACGACTTTTGTCTCGCTTCAAATATTGTGTTTATGTGTTTTCAATATGCACGACGTTATACGTGGCATTTCCAATTCATTATGCCACGTAAGTGAACAGAGACACAGGAAATGTTTTCTCTTCGAGTCCAAATCAAGTCTCAATCCTTCGTCTATACTATAAAACATGCTGCAATTGTGCATGCGCATTGCATACATGTATGCATCAACACTGAGGTTAAATGTTAGTGTCGATCACAGTCATACTATTGTCTTTGTGTCGTCAAATCGACATCGATCGATGTATGAGTTAAGTGTAGCGACGGAGGTTTACTGTTTAAGCTTCAACTAATGCATTTCCTAGTTTATGTATATTTATACTTTGAAATGACGTACGTAAAACGATTCTTTGTGAGGTAACATGCATTTGAGATGTACTGTATCAAAACGTGATCAGTTCCCATAAGTACTTTCTCTGCCACTTATTTCTTGCATCTTATGCATAATTTTGGTGTTATATGCGCAAAAAAGCCGACAAATAATTGTGTTTACATGAAGCATTTTGAGCTTGCTGCCATGTGAATGATTAATTATGCAGCCCGAGTATAAGTATGCACGCATGCTCAGTGAAGCACACAGGGAATGCTGACGTCACACACAGTCAACATGTCAAGCTCCGAGGTGAGTTTATTCAAGCAATGGCTTTTTAAATCAGCAATTCGTAGACATATGTGTATTGACAGCTACTTGTATCAATGCAGGAAGCATTGTTTATTTATCCTGCTTTCTAATGCGGTTCGCTGGGCAACTTTTCGATTAAGTATAATTATAACGGTGCCAGCTGGGTCTGTGACTGTGTGTCTAGGCAAGGCAAGGGTATCGCCTTTCCAGTTAATAAAACTAAATTGCACAATAGTTGACATGCACTGAACGAAAACTGCACACCTAAAATATCAGAATGTGCAACCGTAGCCAGAAGTTTAACCTGGTCCTTGATGTTGCCCAAATCTGGGACTTGGGGTATATTTCGCGCCGTTGTTGGAATGTGACAGGGATGGCAAAATTGGCTGTCTGTGAAATTACCCTCTCTTGTGTTGTGTTGATTCAAATCCGTTGTCCTAATTGGTGCAGCACACACGTGAGAGTATTTTGCAGCAAAATGATAAGTCATTGTGCATTAAATATTTTGAGCAAATGTCATAGAGGCAAAACCTGATTTTTTCTTAGCCAGTAAATATTACATATACATCTTATATGGGTAGAACTGGATTGCATACATGCAATTTGTGCACACAAGAGACCTTACAAAATCTTACGTTGATCATGGTTTCTCAAATCACAGATTTTTTAAAGAGAAGTGCAAACAAAATAAACTTGTGAACAGGATAGTTAGTAAACTAAATATATCCACACACATAGTTGAATTTGTCTTAAGACTGAACACATTATGCATATTACCATAGTAATTTAACTTGGCTTTTTGTTAATATTTCAGTTCAACGTTGTGGCAGAAACTGGTGGAGGGGACCGGGGACGAGGTAGTGACCGTGGTCAAAGGCGACGTCGTGGCATTGGAAGTCAAAGGAGTCGGGGAAGTTCTAGGGCAGCACGTGGAACTCGGGGAAGAGGGAGAAGGCAGGACGAAGAGGAACGAGCTGCCCACCAGATGAATGCATCCTTGCAAAAGGAGCAAATCGAGGTACAATAGAACCTGTCTTGGGCGACCACAATCGTATGCACAAATTGTTTCTAACGAAAATGTATGTGCAGTGAGCGACCACTTGTCAAAGGCGACCAACGATCATCACATCAACATTATTTTGACCTGCTATGAGCGACCGGAACACGCCAACAGTCGAACTTTGATGGGAAAGAAAGCCACATTGGTCGACCGATCACAGTAGTTATAGTGCCCCATTATCCGCCAGGGGGAATACCTCTCATTATATACTAATCTCCGCCATTTTGTTGTTGTATGGTACACTTTGCTAATTATAAATGTTTAATTAAATTAAGTCTGTATAACATTGTTATATTATGCAAGTGTTATACGAGAATTTTGTACATTATAAAGAGATGAAAATTTCCAAAGAATTGCTTTAATGTATGACCCCGGTGAGACTGTTTTGTAACCTTTTCCGTGAAATCACCCGTAACCTGCATCATCGATTCACAACAATTACAGCAAGCTCTAACACACTCAGATCCATGCAAACACGACTAGGCAGCAATCCCTCCATGCGTACACAATCTTAACCGTCAACTTCGGAATGTTGGTCAGTATTCCACACAAGACAAGACATGTAGCAACAGTAAAACATTATTGTTTGCGTCTAGCATTACGTGATCTGTTATTTAAACCTAACAAAACATAAAACATGTCGATTCGCTTCGAAATGAGAGTGATGCTGTTGCCAAATTTAAAAAAACAAAATAAGCCGACATTGTGCTCTTTTATAGTAGAGGTGACACCTGTCTGCTTTTCCAGCTCGTTCCCGTCGGGAGTGGCGCCATCTTCAGCACTGCAGCAGAACATACTCGACGTTCCACGACTGCCGTGCCCAGTTTCGAATCCCTAGATGCAGTGGCAGATTAAGGGGTTAAGAGGGTGGTCATTTTAATGCATTCTAAAACAGCAGTATTGTTGAAACCTAAAGTTATATTTTTCAGGCTTCTCAGTTAGCAAAATCCGTTTTCATAACATTATGATATGTTTTTATTTTGGCTATGGATCATGATCCATGTCACGCAGCGTGGGTAGTCCATGTCACCCAGCGTGAGAGATTTATGTAACACAACTTGCGTTGTGATCTATGTGACCCAGTGTGGGAGATCCATGTCAATCGGCGTGGGAGATCCACGTCACTCCGCGTGGGATATCCATGCCACTCAGCGTGGGTGATTGCAATGTGATGACAGTGACGAATCATCAGATAACGTCGTTTGAAGTGGCCATGTTCACCGGGCTATGATTACCATACAATACTGCCATTAAGCGACACGTTCAATCGCACTGTAATCAATCTCCGCTGACAGCGCATATAATGGGCTCTCACATGGATGAGTACACTGCAAGTGGCGACTACATCACATTACCAAAAGTGGACCAGCATTATCACCTGAACGTGTCGGTCTTTTCAAGTACAAGTATTGTACACATCGGCATATTACTTAATTGTATGCGTTGCCGGACAAACAACCGATGCAGTTCCACCAGAACTGGAGTGACATGTGTAAGAATAACCAGGAGGGCTGGCTTATTGTGTACCTTCTGCAGGCGTGTCGGGCGATATTCGGCTATGTCCAGCAGGAGGGCATTGCAGTAATCCAGATTTCGAGAAACCAGAGCAATGGCCAATGAATGACAGGCACGCTTCGCGGTGAAGGGCCTGACGGATTTGATGCGTCTCAGATGGAAGCTACACATTTTGCAAACAGTATCAACATGATGCCGCATGCTCACGTAGGTATCAAAGTGAACTTCCAACTTCAAGACAGAAACAACAGGCTCGATGGCAACGCCACCAACCACACAGTTCTCCGGTAGTCCAAATTTCCAATAGGTCGGATTTGCACTGTCTACTACAGTGTCTAGAAACCGTGCTCGTGTGAATGCATACATAATAACTAGCGCAGCTGCGCGACTACAATGTCAAGCATGTCGGTGGGCACGATTCATGTGTATCCAAGCCATCCGTGCTATTAAAATTAACTATCGATGTTTGAAACGTGATGTCGGTCAGTGTTCTCCGCTTTCTTTCGCACCAGTTTACTAATCCCCAGCCTTTCCTTACGGTTCCCCATTTCCGTTCTCTACTGGTCACGTTCGATCACGACGAAAGGTATTGTTTAAGTTATCGCGTAAAAAAACCCGAAACTTGTATTGTTTCAAACCAAATGAAAACCGACTGCATAGAACATAGAACATAGTCCCAACTTTTAATTATATACAATGCGTGTGAAATAAATATTAAACGGCACCGTTGCGAAGTGAATCACCCTGCGAATCACATTCGACGGCTGAATGAATGATGCTGATGGTTTGTTATAGAAATTGTAGTAAAATACATACACTAATACAATACCAACATAAACATTATCACAGTTTACATAATGGGGGTATCAAGCCACAAGTTGCACCCAGCCACGCACAGGCTTGTCTGTGGTGACAAGAAGATAGTCTTAATGTATCGTTTTGAAACACCGTCACCTGGCAACTCAATCGCACACCGCTATGCATACTAATTCGCTGGTTTCCATTCACCCGGGTTCTGCAGTGTATGATCGCTGCGGTAAGTAGATGGCAGATGTGGCTTCAATGAGTAAATGCCAGTGGCACGTGTGTCACGCATTTTCACTACACCCGAACACAATTTATTTGAAATGTGACGCCTGTATCAGTTGTACACAATAATCAGTACATAGATACCTTAATATTGTGTTTATGTGTTATCAATGTGCACGACGTTATATGTGGAATTTCCTATTCATTTTGCTAGTGCAAATCACCAGGGCGCAAACCTTCGTCTATGCCAATAAAAAGTTCCATCTTAGTGCGTGTTACTTCTGATTCGTCGCCTTTGTTATACATTTTGGCTCTGCTGTGGAAAACGTGCTACAATCGTGCGTGCGCATTGTATACGGGTAAGCCTCTACACTGGGGCTTCCTGTCAGTGTCGCTCACAGTGACTCTGTTGTCAACAAACCGGCATTGATGAAAGGTAGATGTAACGACAGAGTTTCACTCAGATCTTAATTCGCGCACGCGCACGCGCACGCACACGCACACGAACACGCACACGCACACGCACACGCACACGCACACGCACACGCACACACACACACACACACACACACACACACACTATCTTCCTTATCCATCCATCCAGAAATTCTCTTTCAGAACACGACTCGGCAACGTGATACCTCGGTATTTATTTTGCCCGGTCGTGAACATCTCCATAATAATGGCCTATGTTGAAGAATATTGTGTGCACTATTTGTGCACACAAATCCAAATGACGGTGTGGCCTGCTTTTTCTCTGCCTAAGCGATTTCTGGAATATCACCGTTCTTGCGGCAACTGCTAAGACTCAGATTGTAAGATTGTACAATATCTTTGCTGAAAGGTTTTCCAACAACGATCAGTATTAAACAAAAAGTGTACGGAATGTATAGCAACACATTGTTCACATTCGTTACCTTTATGTAAAAAAAAATACGTTGTCCAGTTTCGATGGAGAAACACACAAAATAGCAGCCGCTCCCCAATGGAGGGAGCATTGTTTTACGCAGGTGATACCGGTAATAACATGTCCACACTAAAACGACGCCTGCTAGTCTAAAACAGAGAGATATCACCACCTAGTGGTGAAACAACGTTTCCATCTTAGTGTATGTTACTTCTGATTCGTCGTCGTTTTCTGTACATTTTGGCTGTGCTGTGGTATGCGAGCCACTTGTTTGAGCCACTTGGTATGTGGTGGTAGGCAAAGCTGGGTCTACACGAACCGATATCGTCGCAGCAACGAGTCGATACTTAATTAAGGAGCTTAATTTTGTGAACTAACTTGGATATCCACAGATTATTGGAGTGAACCACTAGAGCGTTGTGTCGATGGTTACTTCATTAGAAAAGGTTAGATTAAGCCAATTTCATATCGCACGCGATGTTGGTCCATTTTTTTAAAGATAGTGTCGGGTGACTGACCCAAATATGTAGGTGTTTAATAATTAGCTCAGAATATGCACGTTTAAAAAGAAAAAAATCGCATAATCGTTTGTAAAGAGATGTAGCATTAAACTAATGGCACCATTGCATATATATTATATTTTGGAGAATGGAACGCATGCTGATGTCATGACAACTCCTTTTTCTATGGGCCAAAGTCATCCTCGCGGGCCAAGATCACCCCGGTTTACGGCAAGAATGTTGTTTAGCCAATTTAGGCGATTCTAGTTCATGATTACCCAAGCTGCAATATTATCTAGCGATGGCGATGATATCGGTTCGTCAAACCCAGCTTTACCTATCACCACATGCCAAGTGGATCGAACAACTGGCTCGAACAAATACCACAACACAGAGAAAATTTACAACAAACGGCAACTAATCAGAAGTAACACACACTAAGATGGAAACGGTGTTTCCGAGTCAAACATTCATCAGGTACTACATTTCGTCACTAGGTGGTGACATATCTCTATGTTTGCACTGGCAGGCGACGTTTTTAGTGGGGACGTTTTATTATTGGTATCTCCTCTATACAGAATGAAGTGGTACTGGTTTATAATCAGGATGCCAATATTTTGCATCACAAGACGTGCGTGGTTCGTTGATATACGAAATATGCATATTTCCTAGTCAGTATCAGATTTCAGTCAACAAGTGAACCAACTGTATCAGACATGCAATAAAATGTTTTTTTACTAGCTGCGCATGTGAATGTACCGTTTGCTGCACATATACGTTTTTATACAGTTGCACCAATTGATATATAAATAATATTAAATAGAATAATACTATTCGTAATATCTTATAATGATGTACGTTTGTATAATATTAATGCGTAAACCAGATGTCTCATAAAACTTCCACTAATTGTGGGAATACATCTTATTGGCCAGCGGGATAATTAGTTTTGCGAATATATATATATATATATATATATATATATATATATATATATATATATATATATATATATATATATATATATATATATATATATATATATATATATATATATATGTAGTTGGGGCAAGTTGTTACATCATGCGGGGCACGTTGTTACAACAAAGAACGTGTGAAACGGAAAGCATATGTCACTCGTACTTATTAATTTTATTACATTAATTGGATTATACACACTCATGCATTTTATACACAATGCGCATAATAAAGTAGGTGTTCATAGCTTCCTATATTAAGCTTTTCAATTGTAGTTTCCAATGGGGACACATTACCCGGATTCATACATAACAAACAATTATGAATGGAATATAAATTATTGAATAGAGTATGAAATAATGAAAGGCAATATTTCTGTAAAGTGATTTCTAATTGATTGAATGCTACACTCACGTATGAACGCATGGACACTTCATTTCAATAAATCGGGCAATATTTAGTAATTGTTCAAATGGGGCTGTAACACAATTTAGCAAAATCGCCATCCAAGAAAAAACACCCAATTTAAAGATTTGCACGAGTCTAATATTTTCCAACTGCATCATTTCTCCATTTAGCTCTACGATCAGTAAAGACATATACGTGTCAACATAACTATTCTCAAACAATTATCGTAAGTAATAAGCGCAACATGCACGTTGATGTTTAATTATACAAAGATAATTAACATGTTGTCTAGCTTCTAAAGTCAGGTTGCCGGTCGTGAAGAGCGATCCCAACGGTAAACCGCGGTTACAGCGAGCTGCTGGCCGACTTCTCTATGACGTGGGCGTAATGAGATGGTCTCTGCACCTCGCCGACTGGCTTGAAGTCGCCGTAGACTATCTGTTTAGTGTCGGCACCAAGTACGTCTTTAATGAGGTGGTTTACGTCCGCTAAACGGTGCGGGTAGTACGACAAACTGAAATGTTGTTTCCTGGAAAATATCAACATATTCGATGTCGTCAATAATATATTAATAAATATATAAAAACAGTTATTCTGTATCGAAGGGTAACACTGTTAAAAATAAATAACTGCAATTTTGACAGTTTCCCGTGACTGGCTGTTAAACAAACTACATATAGAGAGTCTGTATTTTGAACAAATAAGCAGAACATTAAACATTCTGGCAGTCTTAATGTATACATATCCGTCCCTTAATCAAAAATTGTGCAATGCTTGCAGCACTGCGCAGTCAATTGATCCACCTATAATTACCGACGTCAGCAATATAACACAAGACAGAACCCTACCCTTCTGCGGTAACTTTCCCAGTCTTGTTTTTGTCGCTGTCGTTGTTAACTGCAGATTTGTGAAGTTTGTACTCGATTGTTATCCATACTGGTTTTGCGTTCGCATACGACATTGATACCTCAGTTCCAGAAATGCAGTCGCTCTGTAAACCAGTAATAGCACATAAAAATCAAAACGTCATATCGAATCGAATCCGCTAATTGCGTTTACCTTTTTGGTAACTATATAATATTGCAGTTTGGCTTACATTTTTAGCACATTGCTAGATATATATATATATATATATATATATATATATATATATATATATATATATATATATATTATATATATATATATATATATATATATATATATATATATATATATATATATATATATATATATATATATATATATATATATATATATAATATATATATATATATATATATATATATATATACTTAGCAATGTGCTAAACAACAGTAGGATGCATATATATATATATATATATATATATATATATATATATATATATATATATATATATATATATATATATATATATAATATAATATATATATTATATTATATATATACATATATATATATATATATATATATATATATATATATATATATATATATATATATATATATATATATATATATATATATACATACATACATATATACATACATACATCCATACATACATACATATATACATACATACATACAACTGTATGTTTATATGAATCTTCAACAAACCCACTACACGACTGTGTTAAACATCCCATAGTAGGATGATGAATAAATAAATATCCCATAGTTGGATGCTGCACATAAAGAAAGAGAAGAAGCAAGAATTATTATAAAAGTAGGCTATATACAAAACGTACACATAAACTTGCTCTCCTTCGATGTCAGTAACAATATAAAACACTAACCATGAAAAGTGTAATATATTTGCGAATGTAGACAATAATTGTAATGAAAAAAACACATGTCTACGTATGTTGATTGTGCGACAGAAGTATGTTATCGTAACCGATGCAAAAAACAAACTTCCCGATTTTCAAAGTAAATTACAATAACATGTTTATTTGCATATATAAAAATAAGTCACGTGCTTATATTCACATAGAAAACGCATATAAACTTATATTAGTCGTCAGAATTCTTTCACTGTTGAACCTGGGTAAAATTGTCTAAAACACGGCCATAACGGAAACTTCCACATTTTTAATGCAATTTTATTATACAAAGCATCACAAAAATACCTGCACTGGTGGTCGTTGCCATTTGGAAATGAATATCCACAATAACATAAAATATTATCGTTATTATCATAATAATATATATAACGAATGTACCACGTCCTTGTAGTAAACGTTTTGAACTGGCGCACTTCCGGTGTCCAGAATGACGTCATAATTGCGATGGTCTAGGATGAGGATTCCGCCCGACTTTACCATCGCGAACAGGTTGGACAGAGTCAATTTCTGGTTATGCTTGGTGCCTTCGAAATCAGGTAAATGGGCAAATGAATTCCCCAGACACAAAACGACATCGAAGCCAGCCTTGGGCAAACCGTCTATACATCGTAAGTCTTGCGGCAGAGTAAGCCAGTTTGCCTTTTCTGTCACTGTGGATGAGAAAACAAATTATATATTTTAGCGATGCAGGATATCAGAGAAAGCAACGGTATGCAGCTATGTATGACCGTATACCAATGTAACCTAGAATTGTTAAATGCGAATGCAATGTAAAGGCATCTTAACAAAATATCTGCTATACTAAGTTGTTGCTAAGTAAACATCTCCTATCTTGAAATGTTATCAGAATTAAGTTATCACTTTACTTGACACCGTTCTCTCCACTTCCACTTGACTTGAATAATGTCATATAATAATGTCATAGAATACAGCTGAAAGACACGGTGGGACTAGTGTCCCCCCAGCTGGTGGTGAGATTGATTTATGTGCGTATTTCTTCAACATGTCTGCACAAGTGCGTGTTTTGTATACCCTGTGTTGTCACACATGCGGTGTATTAGTGTAATTTCAACACGTTGACCGCCATATGTAGTGAACCATGGGATGATTACCCCAGTCATTGAAGGCAGGATCGTTTTGCCGTCTTTGGCGCTCGTTGCGGGCCTGAGCAACCATTGGCTCGCTGGCGTCCACGCTCACGACGGTGTATCCTTCTTCTAACAACTGTATCGAATCGATGCTGCAAAGGGAAACACTGGAAAAATGAGTTCGTTCAGCGAGGCACCGTTCATTGTGCAGGAAGCGTATTGTGACCTGCAGCGTACATTGTTAGGGCAGACAGTAAAACGTCCCACGGTGTGATTCAGGGCCGAACGGACTGGTTTCCGCCAAGGACGATTGTGCACATATCAAATCTTCACTCTAATGAAAATCATGACGCAATCCAAATGAATGGTCGTCCCTCTGGTGAAGATTTAGACGTAATAGAAGTTTTATTATTATAGTTGTTGTTGTTGTAGTCGTTGTTGTTATTATTATTATTGTCATTGGTTTTATTGTTTCATATACATATGGCTGTTTTTTACTTCTTATTTGAAATGTCATGTGCTATGCAGCAGCTTTGTAAATTGATTTTCATTACAGTAAAGCTGGTTGCCCGACGTAGGTGACGCTACCACATACCCATTCCCGCAGGCGGCGTCCAGTACAGTCTTGTAGCCGCGTCCTGCGACGACTGACGACAGCCAATGCTTGTACGCTGGCGTGCGGCAGTAGAAGTCGGGAAGGGCTGCAGCGACTCCGTCGACATATTGGTCGGGCGGCGTATCACTGCCGCTGACTTTTGTATTGTTGTCAGAATTATTCATAATCTATTTCGGGTAACTTGCTGCAAAGCACGAACACCAGACTGATTAGAAATACATGCATGGACGGAGACGCGGACGGACAGAAGCATGCACGCACGCACGCACGCACGCACGCACGCACGCACGCACGCACGCACGCACGCACGCACGCACGCACGCACCCGCGCACGGGCACACACGCAAGAACACACACACATACACACACACACTCACACACTTACACACAAACACGCACACACACAAACATACACACTCACGCGCATACACACTTACGCGCATACACGCACGTATACACGGACGCACGGACGCATGGACGCACGGACGCACGCACGCACGTACGCACGCACGCACACACACACACACACACTATTTTCCTTATCCTTCCATCCATAATTGCGGCTGTGTCCTATTCAGGCGACTGCCGTACGACAGCCTGAAGCAGGTGGCCAATCAGCGAACGCGCGATCAAGAGCAATTGTAACCGTCGTGTCCTTTAATAAGAACTGTAGTGGTGATTGGCGCCAAACACTGTTCTTAAAAAATCAAAACTTAGTCGATGTGCATGTCTCTAGCTTACGCCAATCACTGCGTGTACAAACTAAAATCCATTTAAATATAATAAATAAGTAAACACGTCATCACATAAAATCCCCCACAATAATGATTATTCCCTAAACGTATGGTCAAATTGCCATATTACTGAATTGTATGCGTTGCATGACAAGCAACCAATGCAGTTCCACCAGAACTGGAGTGATATCTGTAAGAATAACCAGGCGGGCAGCGTTATTGTGTATCTTCTGCAGGCGTGTCGGGCGATATTCGGTTAAGTCCAGCATGAAGGCATTGCAGTAATCCAGATTTGGAGAAACCAGACAATGACCAGTGAATGACAGGCACGCTTCGTGGTGAAGGGTCTGACAGATTTGAAGCGTCTCGGATGGAAGCTACACATTTTCCAAACAGTATCAACATGATGACGCATGATGACGCATATATTTTACGTGCTCTTCACCACACTTCAATGCAATACAATAGGCACGGATATAAAACGGAATAGCATAATGTCACAAGGGACGATCTATATAATTCCAACAGCTTTACATAGTTTTACCTTGTATGCATTGTATTTCAAAAGACCAAAATATTCTATAGTCTACTGTAATTCTTAGGAACGTTGTGTTTTTTTACCAGGGTAATTTGTTGGCGATAAAAACAGATGTTAATTGACTGGGATATACCTTTTTACCACAACGTAATGTGTTTTACTGATAGTGTAGCACAAACACTCGGACGGGACCAATGGCTTTCTCCGATTATCTGTGCTACTCAGCCAGCGTCTCGTACGATTCACGGACGGTTCACATCGCAAAAGTGCCAGTAATATCGCCATTAATATATCGCCCATCCACCTCAATCGGTTCACCGACAACCGACCGAAACGTAAGCCTACCACTAGTGCCCTGCGCGGGCCGGGCTTTGGGTCCAAGCCCGGCCCGGCCCGCAGCCCGCGGGCCGGGCCTCTACATAATTTCGCGGGCCGGGCCGGGCCGGGCCGGGCCGGGCCTGGGCCTACACACTGCGGGCCCGGGCCGGGCCGGGCCGGGCCTGGGCTGAAAACAATTTAAACACATTGGGCTTGGGCCGGGCCTGGGCCTAGAGTGAGCGGACCGGGCCGGGCCGGGCCTGGACATAATAAAAATATTCATACAAAACACCGATTATTACTTTATTTTTTTTATATAAAAACTGATTATAAATTAAATCCGGTTACTGAATGCTTAAAATTATTTCTTTACTATTATATAATTGCAAATCGAGACCTTGCATGGAATCTAATGGCCCCATAAGTTCACTTGGCTGGATGTAGCCAGTCCCAAATGTTTACTTTAGAAATATTTGCAGACGCAATCAAGCCATGATTAATGATCAACTTATCACCCTTTGACCCTACCAGTGGACATTCTATTGTCTAGGTCTTCCTCCAAACATTGCCCACCTGAATGACCTGCCCACTGCCAAGTGCCCACTAGGCCACTAACCCACTACCCAGTACCCAACCCAGTTGGTAATTGGTATTTCTCCCCAGTCCTAATTCATTCAAACTTGTACTAATTCACACATGTCTGAACTTGTCTGTCTCAGGCTAGTGACTGCAGACCTGCTGGAAATGCCACTGGGTGTCAGTGCCAGTGGGTGACATTTAATTGAAATATCATATTAAATTATGTTAACTTAGTTGAACTAATTCAATTAACAATATAATAGTAATGACACTAAGAAGTTTTTCTTTATTTTTCTTCAGGATATTCGTAAGTTTGAAGAAGTTGGTGGTGCTGGATTTTTAGAACTCATCCTCGTCTTTGTTATAAGATTATAGCTTTATCTTCTCTAAACTTAGCGGGCCGCGGGCTTGCGGGCCGTGGGCTTACCCATCTTTGGCCCGTGGGTATGGGCCGGGCCTGGGCCTGAAACTTGCGGGCCGGGCCGGGCCTGGGCCTAACATTCACGGTCTGGGTCGGGCCTGGGCCGGGCCTGGGCCTAAATTCTAGTTTGCGGGCCTGGGCCGGGCCGGGCTTGAAAAATTAGTGCGGGCCTGGGCCGGGCCTGGACTCTAACTGCTAATTGCGGGCCGGGCTTGGGGTAAAATTCTAGGCCCGCGCAGGCACTACCTATCACCCACACCCACCTTCGACTGTTCCAGGTTTCCGTCGTCAGCGGTCGGTTGTCGCAAACCTGAGATTGAAACAATTTATCTGGTGTTGTCCAGAAGACTCGTACCAACTGTTGTCGCTATCGTTATTTGTCACGTCTCTGGTGAAATTGGTACCGGTCGGTAACTGCCCCGAAGCATGAATGCCCGAATGAGCACAATGGTCGTCGGCGCCACAAGCGCGGCCACGCGTGAAAACCAGCGAACCGCAACCCACAACGTTGCACCGATCGATCCTTTGTGAAGCACATTGTCAATGTACTGTGGTAAATGGCCTACTTTCTGGCGAGCGCAATTATTAATTATTCTAATAAATTATATTATGTATATGAGCTATTCTCATAATCATCTATAACATTGTTAGACTATTACACTGAAATGGGAACGAATAGAAATATTATGTTTCGATAGAATGATTGTGAACATAATAAAGAGATGACATCATATATTTCATTGCTGTTGTTTGTGTTGTTTGCCTGTTGTACGTATTTCAAACCCGAAAACATCACAGCCTTGTATGCAATAAATACACATGCACCCAGCCACGCACAGGCTCGCCCGTGGAGACAAGAAGATAATCTTAATGTATCGTTTCACCGTGACCTGGTAACTCAATCGCACACTGAGTTACGCAGTGTACGATCGCTGCGGTAAGTTGATGGAAAATGTGGTTTCTATGAGTAAATGCCAGCACTAACACTGAACACGATTTATTTTAAACGTGATGCCTCTATCAGTTTTACACAAGAATCAGTACGTTGATGCCATACTATTGTGTTTATGTGTTTATATGTCCCTAGATTATCATCACTTTGACCGCAAAATTATTCCGTGAGAAAGTATTCGAATGTTCCTAGTTGTGCTGCGCGTCCGCCCGTGCGTGTATTACTGATCAGTCTGGTGTTCGTGTTTTGCAGCTAGTTACTCGAAATAGATTATGAATAATTCTGACAACAATACAAAAGTCAGCGGCGGTGCCCCGGCGGCTGAACAATAGGCCGACGGAGTCGCTGTAGCCTGGACTGGTAACTAGTAAAATTATGGGTATGAACTAGGGGTTTCTGACTGGGAAAAGAATCAAAAGATGCTGCCTTTTGAAGCGAAGCCTTTGTGGCTTCAGTGCATTCAGTGTATAGAAAAGTGATCCACGGTGTGAATTTGTGAAAAGTCATTAATACCAAGTAAAAATTAAACCACCTACTAAATGTAACAATAATAATTATTACAAATCAAGGGCTATTACATTGCAGTTAATACCATGTTTACTGCAATAGAATTGACATAAGAAAAGTGTTTTTAACTATCCCATATTAGAAAACGTAGGACTTTGAGATGCGTGTAAGAACATAAAAAATGTTGGTAAGTTGATACATAAGTTAATACATAAGTTAATACATAAGTTGATACATAAGTTGACACATAAGTTGATACATAAGTTGATACATAAGTTGATACATAAGTTGATACATAAGCAGGCAATACAATTTGCTATCATACTTTTTAAAATTATAAGTGTAGTTGTCAGTAATTTCATAAAATAAGAAATTAAATAATGTTCACAATATCATATTGAAAAAGTACTAATATGTACTATAATAACAATAATAATGTACTCGTGAAATCTGAGTATATTGAACACGAATACGAGTATAACTACATGACTGTTATTTCTACGAGTATGCGTACGAGTATTTCAAAAATGTACTCGAGTAGACGAGTACATGAGTACCGAGTACTTCGGCCCAAGGTATGGTACGCGCATCCATGTGTCCGTCCGAGCGTCCACCCGTGCGCGTCCGCCCGTGCGTGTATTACTGATCAGTTTGGTGTTCGTGTTTTTCAGCTAGTTACCCGAAATAGATTATGAATAATTCCGACAACAATACAAAAGTCAGCGGCGGTCCCCCGCCGCCCGACCAATATTGAGTCGCTGCTGCCATTCCGACTTCTACTGCCGCACGCCAGCGTACAAGCAGTGGCTGTCGTCAGTCGTCGGAGGACGCGGCTACAAGACTGTACTGGACGTCGTCTGCGGGAATGGGTATGTGGTAGCGTCACCTACGTCGGGCAACCAGCTTCACTGTCATGAAAAAAAAACAATTTACAAAGTTGCTGCGTAGCACATGACAATTCACTAATGAAACAACAACACCAACGACAATAATACTACTAATACTAACAACAACGACTACGACAACAACAACAACAATAATAATAACACTTCTGTTGCGCCTAAATCTTCACCAGAGGGTCTACTACTCATTTGGTTTGCGTCATGATTTTCATGAGAGTGAACATTTTATATGTGCACAATCGTTCTTAGCGGAATCCAATCTGTTCGGCCCTGAGTCATCCCGTGGGTAATTTTTTGTAACTGCCCTAACAATGTACGCTGCATGTCACAATACACTGCCTTCACAACGAATGGTGCCTCGCTGAACGAACTCGTTTATCCAGTGCGTGCGTGCATGCATTCGTTACGACATAATTATTCTGATTTGACAACTGTAGTTGGATTGTCTGTATCGTATTCTTCGTGTCGTCATCCCTGCTGAGTTTTTGTGCAGAGACAAACTGGCAGCAAACATGTGCCCGTCGTCATCGAACTGACGGTCTCCCCTGAGAAATGTCGTTCCGTAGGCAATCCCAATGCATCGGATAAGTAGTAACGCGGTGGATATAGTTACAAAGAAGCTTGTTTTCACATTATTTATAAACAGCATTTAAGGATGTAAAGCTTTTGGCATTGTAATCCAAACCTGATGCCTTCTGCCACGTGATGCGATGACGTGACTATGATGCGATGTCAAAGGATACGACTGCATCTCACGAGAGTCCCTTGCGTGAAAGAAGTATGCACACTGGCTCGAAATGTTAGCTGTTTTCTATAGCGCCAAAGGAACCTATGTAAATAATACTGCTTAAAATATCCCCGAAAGAGATTCATATCTTGTCTGCGCCGAATGACTGACACTATAATTTAGGTGTAAATCATACGGTGATTTAGCCGAAACATGATGCCTGTTGACTTGCAGACAAGCAATTACTGCCAAAAAAATTCCTAAGTTTTAATGACTCGTCTGGTGTTGAAAGTTTGAAGTGAATGTTCTAAAAATACAACACCCGACCACGTAATAGAAAATCATTTTCTAAAAATACAACATCCGACCATGTAACAGAGATGTGGCACTTTACATACGCGGTAGAAATTAAGCGAAATCAAGAGATAAAACATTGGTTAGTTAAAAATCAAAAGAAAGGCACTATATTCGATTAATCAACCTGGCGCAACATGGACCCAGGAAGAGTGGTTTATTAGGTGACTAGTTCAGGTAAACGTGGAAACGAAGTAAACAGGTGGTACAACCATGTGATACCGTTCACATAGTACATCTATAAAAACGCGGTGTTTTAATAATGTCGAGTCTGCACACGTCGCTTCAATGCACGATTCACGTGTGCTGGAGTTTAAATGATTATGCCTTCTAGCTGTGTACTGGAGATACAGACTATTTGGTATTCTAGCTGTATACTCAGAGTGTAGTGATTATGTATTCCATATGTGTACCGAGGGTGTAGTGATCATGTATTCTAGCAGTAACTATGTATTCTACCTGTGTTCTGGAGTTGCAGTGATTATGTATTATAATTATGTACTGGAGATACATAATTAGTTTGTATTCTAGCTGTGTACTGAGAGTGTAGTGACTATGTATTATAGCTGTCTGCTGGGAGTGCAGTGAATATGCATTCTGTGTACTGGGGTTGTAGTGACTATGTATTATAGCAGTGTACTGGGGATACAGTGACTATTTTGTATTCTAGCAGTGTACAGAGTGTGTAGTGACTATATATTCTAGATGTGTACTGAGGGTTTAGTGGTCATGTATTCTAACATTTACTATGTATTCTAACTGTATACTGGAGTTGTAGCTACGAACTGGAGATACAGCGAATATTTTGTATTCTAGCTGTGTGCCGAGAGTGTAGTGACTATGCATTCTAGATGTATACTGAGGGTGCAGTGACTATATATTTTGACTGTGTACGAGGAGTGTAGTAACTACGGTGGTGGTGGTCACGGTTTCATCATGAGGTATACGTGTATGCTGCTGAATGTTGGCCCCTCTGACTAGATGACCACCCCATAAAAAGAAATTTGACCCCTGCTAGTTGACCACTGCTAGATGATGGGTACAGTTAGGTATATTGTGAGAATAACAGTTCGGGTTACATTTAAGGGTACAACTAGATACACAGTTAAGAGGGAGTGCAGTTACTATGTATTCTAGCTGTGTGCTGTGGGTATAGTGACTATGTATTATATTTGTGTATTGACGGTGTAGTGACCATGTTTTCTAGCTTTGTACTGGGGGTGCAGTGGCCATGTATTCTAGCTGTGCGTGCTTGTATTACTGATCAGTCTGGTGTTCGTGTTTTGCAGCTAGTTACTCGATATAGCTAGTTACCCGATATCGACCAATATGCCGACGGAGTCGCTGCAGCCCTTCCCGACTTCTACTGCCGCACGCCAGCGTACAAGCAGTGGCTGTCGTCAGTCGTCGGAGGACGCCGCTACAAGACTTATTGGACGCCGCCTGCTGGAATGGGTTAGTCGCAGCTTCGAGCAACCAACTTCACTGCAACGGCGTTTCAACAACAAAGTAAGAAAACAATCACATGGCTTTGAAACTGCCTGCTCTTTGAACGGTGCCTCGCTGAAAGAACTTATTTATTCAGCAACACACGCACTTATGCAGACATGCTTAAATAACACGCACATTAATCATCATCAGTTAGGCGGGAACACTAGTCCCGCCGAGTCTTTCAACTGTATTCTATGGCATTATTCAAGCCGGGGATATTCTTGGGGCAGCGACGCGTGTGCACTAAAATACGTTATATTTGGAGTGAATCGAGTTGACACATTTTGACTGTTGGAAGTGGAGAGAACGGTGTCGAGTAAAATACTGACACAATTCTGATTTGTAGCACCTCTGCATAACGTCTCGAAATATGAGATATTCGATTAACAACAACTTCGTGTAGCATGTACTTTGTTAGGATGGCACAAGTGCAGTTTTGCCTTTAAATTTCATTCACATTTAGTAATTCAAGGCTACATTGCTAAACGGTCGTACATTGCAATATACCTTTGCTTTGTTGTGCAAGTGATATGGTGTTATACAACTTGTAACACCATTGTTGTACAAGTGATATGGTGTTATACAACTTATAACACCATTGTTGTACAAGTGATATAGTGTTATACAACTTGTAACACCATTGTAGTACAAGTGATATGGTGTCATACAACTTGTAGCACCATTGTAGTACAAGTTATATAATGTTATATACCATGTAACATCATTGTAATAAAGTGATACGTTAACTACAAATTGTGTACAATCGTCTGTCTGCAACATACATTAAATATTATTGCTGTTATTATGATATCAACAAAGTTGTTTGATTTTTATTCGTCGTTTACATGCGCATTCAAATGCATTAGCCTTGTGTCAACAAGCCTAATTGTTTCAACCACACTCTACAAGTTGCAATGATATAACACCATTAGTCATGAAATCGTGATGTTATTGGAACGTAATCCGATACTTCATCAAAAGAAACATTATCACAACCAGTAAGGATGACTATTTACAACCATAAAGTATCACCTCCATGGAAAAATCATCACAAAACAATCATCATGATTATGGAACACAGACTTGCTAAACTGTGATTTGCCCTAAGGAGTAAACTTTTTTATTTATCTTACCTATTGACATTTCTTACTGTACATGAAGGACATACCGTTTGTATGTGGTTAATTTGATGTTATAAATGAATGTTTATCTAAGCATTACTTCTCCAAGTAGGTGCCGTGATAACTGTCCTCAGCTGTTGTTTCTACCTAAAAGAACTCTATTTAATTTGTACTGTACATGGTGCAATGTATTTGGTATAATTAAAAACCTGTTAGGGTTTGAAAGGTACATGTAAGTGCTAGTAATTGTATATACAGCTAGTGCAGTTGTGTGCTGGTGCCATTTGGTAGATGAATGTGTGCTATAGAGAATGGGAAGAGAGATTCCGCTAGGGTAGTGTCATGGCATAGTGGTTTTTATGCGCGGCTCGCGTAATACGCAAAAATACAAAGATTTAGGAGATGACAACCCTGGGATCAAGGTAAAGGCGTGATTAATGGACTATAGCAAACTGTATCCTATTTTTTAGTATATAACATTCATTACATTTGATAAAACATGACTTGTAAACTAGCTATTGTTTTTCCTCGGCCTCAACTTCTAATAAGTTTGTGTTTCAGTTTTACGTAAATAAACAAACAACAGCTTTGATTGATTTGGAAATAGTGATCAGAGTTGGTGTATAAACCGCTACAGCACCGATGCACTTAACAGCAACAGCAGTATATACGATGCAATTGTCTAAATAATATATATATATATATATATATATATTTATCCTATTATCATAATTTTTTTAACATTAATTTTTTTATTATGTACAGGATGTAAGTATATAGATTTGGTGCTATATAAATTAATAAACATTAAACGTTAAACTAGTAGACTGGGCAAGTCTGGAAAAAGACTAATATAATTGCGAGCAACTAATCATGAACAAAGTTCTACTCCTTTCTTTCTTAGTGTTCTCTGCTCAGCATGCCAAGGCCGGTTTACACAAATGAACAGTGTCCAATTTGTCGGCCAACTAGGTGTTGCACTGCAAGAAACGGTTGTGCAAACACCCACACAAGACCATTCATTGACGCCAATGTTTTTAACGATTACCGGGTATGTCGAGGAGAATCCGAAATGTTCTAGTTGAAGCAATGGCCAAACAGCAATCAGCAATAGGTGCACCAGTTGTGACCTTTCATCAAACCTCAAATCGGGATTGGCATGAGTCAAGATCATAGTCACAACGTCTACACATGTTGCTCGTCTAAACCTGCACAATTTGCACATTTTGTGTCATACCATGTTGCTGAATACATTACGGCAAACATCGCTTGTGTAAGCCCGCCTTTAGACTCAAATCAGTCCAGCATCAACATGACAGAGATGATCTGGAATGGACAAAAGTGTAGCACCAGACAGTCGTCTCCTTCCATCTCTACGTCTCCATCCTCACAGTTCTCCAGTCCACTGCACCTGCAGCATCAGAAACAAGTAGCTATTCCAATAGGAATCTACTTCAAAATAAATTAGCAAAATAAATTAGGCATGCATTCGTAATGCGCCATACACCTGCAAAACAACCTGCTCAAAGTAAAATATGTAATGCAAGTAACGAGGAATTGAGGTAAATTAAGATAAGTTTAATCCAATTAAATAAGTTAAAATAAATTAAGATGATTTAAAACCAGTTAATACGTTAAATAAGTAAAAGGTCAAAGCATAACACACAGGACAGCTTATCTTACCTTCTTCCTTGCTAACTTGTTATCTATTCTGCCTGGTCTTCTGCCGTTTTATTATACTGGCTATATTAAAAAAATTGTGCCTCTAACATAATGTTATTCAATGGTTATGGAATTTTATATTTAAATAAAGTAATATTAGTATTTTATTCTAAAGCCACCTCTTTAGCTGTAACTACCTACATTTATTAATTCTTAGTTTATGTTATCATATCAATATTAACTAAAATTAAAAACACTGGTTTTTCTCAAATATGTTTGAAAGCTGGGTAAAAGCCTAGGAAACTATTAAACACGTTAGCACAGCTAACGAAGATGCCACTTACAGCCGTGCCCGTTTCACTTTAAAGGACATCTTAACCCGAGCTGTCGTTCTGCCTCCGTATGCCTCATATAGTCGCAGAATCACCGAATCACACCCCTCTGCCTGGATATTACAATTTAATAAATATTAATAATAAAAGTATATATATAGTTTTTTCAATGCAACTCATCAATACCTACAGTAAAATTACTACGAGTCAGTGCATAATAAAACAATATATAATGTATATATACACATACACAATATATTATTTTAAAACATAATGTTACGCATAGTGGAAGTTAAGTGAATGTTCCGAGCTAGTGGGTGTATGTAAAAAAACTTTCCAAATTCCCAATAATGTCCTAGCTTGCATCACTAGGACCAGCGGCCTACAAACTGAAATATCTGTAAACCAAATTCATTCAACTGAAATTCATAGCAGTGGACCAGGATTAATATCTGGCCTGAAAGGGATATTGTTCGGCTCCAACTGATTTTAAAGCAAAATGTCCAACCACTTGAGCAATTTTTATGGTTCTGAATGACTGATGTCCAGTTAAAAATCCCACAACTGCTGCTCAACAAGCAATATTTGGTCTTTAAGTATTATTTAAAATACTTATTGTATTACATACATGTATAACCAGCTGACCAAGCTCACAAAGTGTAACAATATGTAACATTGTAAAGACTTATCTTGCAACTTATTAGGTTTTCTTAGAATAAACTTGATTGGTTGATCTCAACATATAAAAACAAAAAGGTTGGACAGGTTCCTTATATTTATCTGGCTTTTTCTGGATTTACTAGTGACAAGCAATTTTTCAGGAGTAATTTGTCCTAAATATTTGATTTGGAAGATGCCATTATGACTTGTAAAGGTTTTAATGTGCAGGAACACCCATGGATATTGCTTATAATGACTGTGAACATCCCTACATTTGCATGCTGTGAAAATAAATGTGTTGGCTGCAGCATTTGCCCATCAACAAAAGGACTGGTAATCCGTGGCGCCACCTTGTGCATAACGTCCGAATCAAATTAAGAAGGGCAGATAAGCTAGAAAGAATGCAATGAAGACCAACAAAACTGAATTCACAACTGAGATACCTTAGTTATGAAAAAGATTGTGGTTAGACACATGTTCGTAATATAGTGTGGTTTGATAACACTAGAGACCAGAAGATTACGGGGAGACCCGTTAATAGTTTAAACAGATTTTGAATGATTATGAAGATAATACTAGAAATATATCCTTCATATGTACAGTAAACAAAGTAGTTGAACAAGAAGGCACAAAGTAGCATTAGCTAAGGAACAGTGTAGACTGGATATGAGAAAGTAATCATTCCATCAGAGGATAATAAATGAATGGAACAGATTATCTAGTTATTGCATAAATGCCTGCACCATCAATATATTAAAAAAGCCTATAGAATGCATCAGTTAGATGTGTATTTATAATGTTAACCTTTTATTTTTTTAACAAGATTGCCATCAAAGGCAAAAACTTCTTTACGTTTTCATCATATCGTAGTTTAGCATGATACATCATTCCACATAAAAAAATTATACTCTTAAAAAATATTGTCTTGCGCACAGTTTTGGTCCAATTAGTGTCACATTGGAGTGAGCCGCAGGACAGCAAGTGTGCAAAAAACACAATATTTTAAAAGAATATATATTGAATGAATGAATGTAATGTCATAGAAAAAATTAGGTAAGAAAGTTGTTTATTGGCATAAATAATAGAGACAAATCTAGTTCATGACTACCATAGGCGTTACATATTATGGATTACTATTTTATTAGTTTTTATTTCACCGACCGACTGTTGTGTTAAAAGAAAATCTGTAAAAAAAGGCCTTATCTAGTCAGAATTAAACAATTCCATACCTTCTTGACAGTCTCTAGAATCACAGCTGAAGAGTCAATGAAGAAATAGGATGTGTCGCCGATCAAAGGTCTGGAAGAACCTTCACCATCTCCTCCAAGGTGTACAAGTGGTTCGTTTAATTCATAGGCAGCCTCTATCACCCCGGCTGACTGAAACGTTCCTGAAATAATGTAGACATGAGAGTTATTTACTTTACAATGATTTCTATTAGCCTTTTAGTCTAGTTCACTTACAAATTCTATAATATCTCATTGTGATATATTTATTTAAAAACTCTTATTAGTATTTTCATGTTTATTTAATTAGCTATTCTAGACTATCTTATTAAATTTTTATATAATGTGAAGTGCTACGAACAATTCTGGATCTGGCGCTATGCCAAATAAAATATATTATATATTTAGTTTATTTCTCTTCCAATTTATTTATCAAGAGAAGGGACAGTGTATGCAATCCTAATTTCCAAACCTATGATGTGCATATGACAACGAAAAATAAGTGACAAAACCTTGGTATAAAATGTGTTCAAATGTGGAAAAAGGATTACAATTACCAATGCATACTGACTGACAATTCGGAGTTCTTGTGCTTTTTCTAAAAGGTGTCATGATAGACGATGGCTAAAGATTGGAAACGAAGAATGATTCAGTTCAACAAAGGATGGGATTCTAAGTACGATGTTGCTGAAAGCGAACCATAATCAACATTGGTCTTCAATAATTCCATTTGTTTTGAAAACAACTAATATTGTCATGATGTTATATTTTGTAAAGATTATGATAGCTGTTCATGGGATACAAATTATTCCTTTTATTCTACAAATACAAGCCTGTTAAAAATGTATATAATAAAAAGGCTATCATGTTTTTGTTCAAATCTTTAACACCAATTCTAGTTCACTGGGAAGCATTCAGCCATAATGCAATTACTATGCGAAGGTATTTGTAAGCTGAGTGAACTGAGGCAACGTGGAGTGAACAAAATTGGCCAAGATTTCGAAACAGTGGAGCAGGAATCAAACACTGGTCCTTTAGATTGAGAGTCCGGTGTACTAAAGCCACTACACTACTAACAGCCCCTGCAATAAAATTTACTTGGAGGTCTCAGATATTTGGGTCATATCTGCTAGTTTAGTAGAACTTAAGTAGCGTGGTTGGTGTAGACAAACCTGTATGGGGCATCAGGGCATATGTGAACCTATGCTCGCCCATGTCGGCTGTCTGGTCTGGCGCCTTGCTCGATCTCAATCTGTCTCAACACACACATGCACAAGTGGCACAGCTATTTACGAAAACAATAATTAAACAACTTCTGTGTATGTTTATGAACAGTAGCGTATCTAGGATATTGTTAAGTGGCCCAAATGGGGGCCAAACATTGACACCCATTAGTTTATGCTACCATGCTTAGAGGCGCAATTGAAAACAATTAATTAAAAGGCCATGGCCCAATGGCCCCGCTAAATAGGTCACTGTTTATTAATAAGTTTAGGAATAATGACAATATCGTATTTTATGAATCTTTATTTTTGGAAAACATATAATATTTACATGTCTTAAATAAAGAAGTTGATTGTTTGATTGAATCACCATTCCATTTCAAACATGAGCAGGTTAGTTAATTTCTTAGTTAACCAAAGATTTCTTTTTTTGCATACAGTTTTGCATTCTTCAACAAAATAAAAAAAAACATTTTTGAAACTACTCAATAGATACATCCCATTCCTACCATGCTACCTGGTGGAACACAATGGAACTTAAAGATTTGGGTAATTCCGAGAACATGTCATATTCAGATTGTTTAATGTATAGGCCTGTTGTTATGTTACCTGAATCTTTATGTTCCATCATAGTCCACCAGGTAGAGTGGTGGTACAATGGGAAGGACGCATTGTTAGGGCAGCAAAGCCAAGCAAGATATAAATGAAACAGTAAAAGGAAGGACAATTAAGGACACGTACAGGGAGAGTCTAAGGACGCTGTCTATGCATGACCATCCATAGTGAGAGTCGTTCAGCACCGCCACACCCCAATCGTACTCGGACAGGTCAGCCCACTTGTGACCACACACCTGTAACCATGGCAACACATCATGTTACTGGCTGCTCTGTCCTACATAAATTAAAAAAGAAACAAACCTGGTTGTGGTTCCATATCAACAGTGTCATTTTGCATTTGTGGTAAATATTTGAACATGTGAAATGTTATATCAATTGTAGCAACTGATTGTAACATCAAGTATTTCACAACTAGGCACTTCTTAACAATGCATTTACTGTCATGGTTTATTGTAGATACATAAAAAGATAATGGCTGATTTACATTAAGAATGTTTTGGTTCATTAAAACACCTTTCTGCAGTCATGAATTTGATTAAGTGTATTTCAGTATTATATAGATATGCAATGAACTGAATAGAATGTTACTGAATTCTACAGAGCATAATAGAATATTGTGTTTTTTAAAGAATATTCTAAAAGATATTTGCAGAAATATTTCTATAGAATTCACTACAAATTTCATAAAATATTTTCTGAATTCCATAGAATTGACACTGCAAAAATTCTACAGAATATTCTATATATATTTTTGCTAAGGGTTACATCAGAAAAAAATATGGTGTGAAAAACTAACAAGCAAATGGCATTACTGTATTCGCCCTAATAAGCTTACATGCTCTAAACAGGGTCTAATAAGCATACGCCCCAATTTTGTTGCGATATGTTGCAAATCCAGCTTGCGTCTTCCAACTTTTGTGCATCGCTCAATTCCGTGGCAACACAGCATTTTATTGTTCTGCAATTGGCGGTTGATCACTGCCACTGGAGTTCAGTGTTTGTGCCAAACTGACAGCATCGGCTCTGGTCATAGCATCATACAAAAATGAGGAATTTAGTCACTAAAATGATAATTGGATAGTCTTGCTAACCATGAATACGCGAACCAAACGGTGCATGAAATCAGGCAACTCGAGTATAATATCCTCTCCATCAATGTCACAATTCAGCAATGACTGACAAACTTTCACTCCCATCAAATATTTACCAACATCAGCCAACATTGCAATGCTCTGGTATCCTTTTGCCCACCATCCATGAATGTATAAATGTCTGGTAGTTCCATACAACATTCATAAGTATTTTTTGACAAGTAGTAACCACGAATGGTTGACCGAAATGTTCATGTGTCAAATTCGAAGCGAAACGCTTACTTAAAGGTGCTTCCTCATTTCGATGTTTTTGCTAGTCTCATTTCAAACAAACCAACCTAGTATCCATTGCAACATACTAACTTGTTTGTGCAACTTTTGTTTGTAGTTTATGTGAAATCATCAAACTATTAAATTACTTAATGCTTGGTCAAACATTACATGAAGTGAATATCGAAATGCTGAAAAATCACAATTTTCTTCCTTGGTGAAATTTTTTAACTTTGTCATGTGTTCGGCAAGAGGATGGAAGTCACGCCCATGATCAGCATTGACCCAGTGTTTACTATTTTGGATATCCACTATTTTAAACCTTACCAGATTTAACGACTGAAGTCAACTGTTTTGATGATTTGAACAAAAATAGGCATTTTTAAAATTAAATCAACCGCGGATATTACATAAACTATTCACACACTACATATTTGGACACCAATGAACCGGATTTGCGATAGGCTGAATAAGCTGAGTAAGCAGATTCAACGTACGCCGTTAGCATGCGCGCATGGCAAGACAACCACAGTGCCATCTAGCGAGTATACTGTAGTAAGGGACAACTTAGTATTTATTCAGTTGCAAAAAGCGTCTTGGCGTAGCTGAGCGGAACAACTGAGCGATGGGAAAATATTATTTTCATGATGTTTTGTATAAATATTACTTTTAACCAATCAACATGTTATAAATACTAGTACATACAGTCCCATGCCACTCGCCTCTCCAGCTCAACAATTACGTCGGAGACTCGGTGGTGATGCAGCATTTTCGAATTTCTGTTTTGTACAATTTCTGACATTAAATATACTACATAAAAAAACATTAAAGAATATTAAAATATTATTACATTGTCAATCTAGATGAACTTTGAGATCCGAGGAACGAGGCAGTTTTAATTATACGGAAATGCCAACTAGCCGCATATATAATTAACCACTGAAATTCAATGAACGATTCATTTAAAATAAGCAAGTCCTCAAGCAATTGTGTTACACTACTCCACCAGATGATGCTGTACAGATGTGAATGAAGATCGCCGACTTCTAACGTAGATCTATACAATACAAAAAAAAACTTGTTGCGCCAAAATCTTCAGGAAACCCAAGCTCAGCTGCACACCAAAGCAAAAGGAGCTATGCCCATGCCATGGACTATGTTTATAAGCGAGTTTAAACAGGTGGGTTTTTAGTTGACGGTGAAATGTTACTATTTCCTGCCGACTTAACGTCATTGGGAAGGTATTGGCATTTCATCGCTTTGGGTGTGAATATTGCTGCTAACCTAGGACCAATATCAATGACAATAAAAGTCAATGTGGTTTCTTCAGTCACTGGTTCTACGTTGTCGGTGTCGAGTGGCATTAGTCAACTGTGTGCCCAGGGCCGCATGTCATCCAAGCGAGTCGTCGACATCGTCTTTATTTACAAACTTAGGTGTACGCTTATTAGAACACATTTCATGAAATTTATTCGTGTTTAATTTTTTTTAAGCATACTGTACACTTATTAGGAAGAATACAGTACCTCAAATCGTGCCCAATCCCACGATGTGTTGAAGTGATTTGGTCGATGTATGTGACCAAACTGGATCTCATATGTCACTTGTGGGGACACAATCCTGAGAGAAACTCAACTTTGAGGAATTTGTGACTCTCGTTGCCAATCCACCTAGTGGTGAGATAATATCAATTTGTTCACAGATACACATCAGAAAATAACTATAATGACCTGAATTAATGAACACAATAATAACTTGGTAGAATCAAAAGAAAATGCAGACATTTTAAATCATGAAGCCACTGATTGACAAGAGATATAGAATAGTAATAGCATCGTTTTCAGTGATATCACTAGTTCTGAAAGGAAAACAAGTCAGCTTTCATTTTCACAAAACTAATCAAATGATAGGCCTTTAACAAAATCACAAAAACTCATAGTCAGGTCATCGTGATAATCAAGTAAACAAAAACTCTTGTTGAATTTGAGTTAAATTATTAATAAAAAAGTTTATTTAAATAATGTCAGCAACACAGGTAGTACCGGGGTACTACAAGTTATACAAGTTAATATGAATACACCAGAGAGCCCTGGATAACTTCCTGTTAATCAGAGTTATCAGGTAGTACCGGGGTACTACAAGTTATACAAGTTTAATATGAATACACCAGAGAGCCCTGGATAACTTCCTGTTAATCAGAGTTATCAGGTAGTACCAAGTACTACAAGTTATACAAGTTAATATGAATACACCAGAGAGCCCTGGATAACTTCCTGTTAATCAGAGTTATCATTCGAGTGTTACCACAAAACAATGCAAATGGAATGTAAATTGCTCTAATAAAGCAAGTCGCAACCCCAAAGCATATAGCTAATAGGCATAGCTAAAGTTGGACATGTTTATTATTAGTGTCTATAATGATAATAATAATCTTTATTGTTATGATGCCATATATCCAGAAATAAAATATGTTCAGAAGCACTTAAAATACAACATTGATCAAAATAATTATTACAGTAAAATTCACAAATCGATAGAATAATGATGCTTACATATAGGAACAGTCATGTGTAAATTATATTATATCTATTATTATTACTACCTTATAATAAAATAGAATAGCAAAAAAAGATCAATGTGCACAGAAAAATATCTCAAATAATGTATCGACTAAATGCACTATGGCATAACACCATTCTTACATAATTACAGACATTGCAGCTCTCTCGCACAATGTGTAAGAGCCTTGGAGTAGCATCTATTTCTTATATAGCCTCGCTATATAAGAAATGTCAAGCCCAAGATAGGGGGTCAGTAAGATGTGATGTAGACAAAGGTGCGACCTGTAATGTATTAAACTGATTCAACTGACATTGATTGTTATATTTCTACAAAACAAAGAAAAAACTACTGAACAGAAGAGGTATTTAAAATTGGTCATATGAAAAACCTACGGTTTAATGGAGCAGAATGAAATCTTAAATGTTACCTCAGTGTAGAACTTGAGATATTTTGCACCAGCATCAAGTGATATGTACTGGCATATCTTACTGTCGTCACTGATCCTGAGAGTCACCTAAACAAGCAAACAATTACATACTATAGTATTTTATTCATTCATTCATTCAATGGTGTCCTCAAGTGAGGTTGTTAGCGGAATTGACTGAGCCAAGTCATGGATGCTTCTGCATTGACTCATGAGATATCGAGTCCACAGTAGGTTACACATTTACCCCGTCTCGGATATTTAACTTCCCCTGGTACAGACACCAGATGGAGGGGACCAATGGCTTTTTGGGTCTCTTCCGAGAGACACTATGTGAGGTGAATGACTTTGCCAAACTTTTGAAATGGCAACCAGTGAATTCCAATCCCAGTCCTGTCGGTTGAAAGTCTGGTGGTTTAACCACCATGCTTCACACAGCTACTTACATAAAAGTATCAACCTTATGGGTTTTGTAAATATAATAACCCATTATAAGTTTTCAAAAAGACACAGAAATCTTTATAGAAATATCCATATTAAGGATGCAGCATGTTTTTTTGGTCGAATGGAACATAGTATTGTCATGGTCACTATCGCAGGAATCACACCATTAGCATTGCATCCTGTGTGAAAGATAACTGTTTATTAACACTGTATGTGACAGGGTTGCAGAGTAACTTTAGGGTGTATTACCTTTATTGTTACCCTGAGGGGACCCGACTTCACGATTGTTGCACCTTCAATGATGTCCAAAATGGGGGACCTGTCAATATCAGACATATTTAAAGGGATCGTTTCAGCAGCACTGAAACTGACAATTCTTGCCCTCCCACAAGCAATCGTCATCATCACTTTACAAAATATGTCTTTCTAAATGTGTGCACCTAAATATGTGATCAACAGAGAGCACCATGACAACATTAGCTATTTTCAATGGAAAAAATATAAATGTTATAGATCAACATTAACTATATTAGGCTTTAGACAGTGGTATGCATAGGATCCCACCTTTTACTTAATATGGATTGTATAGAATCCCACCCTTGAGTGTTATATTTTGTTTTATTACATGGGTAATTACTACTAATAAAACATTATCTACGGTGATATAAACTGTCCAGCCCGGTGTGACATCCAGTGCAATAAATACTGGTATTAATTCATTCAAATGGTGCTCATCATACAATGCATAAATTACCATTTTACTGCATTAAATTGTTGAAATGTTGTTTATGAATAATAAATATCTTATCGAAAGGTAATGGGTTTTATGTACTCAATGCTTTAGGATGTTGTATTGGGCTCACAAGTTTTATGTAGTCAATGCTTTAGGATGTTGTATTGGGCTCACAAGTTTTATGTACTCGATGCTTTAGGATGTTGTATTGGGCTCACAAGTTTTATGTACTCAGATGCTTTAGGATGTTGTATTGGGCTCACAAGTTTTATGTAGTCTATGCTTTATGATGTTGTATTGGGCTCACAAGTTTTATGTATTCTATGCTTTAGGATGTTGTATTGGGCTCACAAGTTTTATGTACTCGATGCTTTAGGATGTTGTATTGGGCTCACAAGTTTTATGTAGTCAATGCTTTAGGATGTTGTATTGGGCTCACAAGTTTTATGTAGTCAATGCTTTAGGATGTTGTATTGGGCTCACAAGTTTTATGTACTCGATGCTTTAGGATGTTGTATTGGGCTCACAAGTTTTATGTACTCAATGCTTTAGGATGTTGTATTGGGCTCCCACAAGTTTTGTGTACTCGATGCTTTAGGATGTTGTATTGGGCTCACAAGTTTTATGTACTCAATGCTTTAGGATGTTGTATTGAGCTCACAAGTTTTATGTACTCGATGCTTTAGGATGTATTGGGCTCACAAGTTTTATGTACTCAATGCTTTAGGATGTTGTATTGGGCTCACAAGTTTTATGTACTCGATGCTTTAGGATGTTGTATTGGGCTCACAAGTTCGCTCAATACAACATTATACAACAATTTTGGGAAAATGTAAATGCCTACATACAGGACATGGGAACTTGGATGTATACTATAAAATGGGAGATATTGTTCTGGGTACTACTGTAAAAGAAAAGGACTTAGGAGATACAATAAGCACTGAAAGTTTCAGAGCAGTGTGGTATTGCAGCTTCAAAGGTTAATCAAATTCTTGGATTGATTAGAAGAAACATAACATACAATGGAAAAAAAGTTAATTATACCTCTTTATAAAGCAATAGTTAGACCTCATTTAGAATACTGTATACAAGCATGGAGACCATATCGTAAGGATATAGATACGCTTGAACGTATACAAAGGAGAGCAACTAAAATGATTCCAGAAATGAGAGACCTTAGTTATGAAGAACGCCTGAAGGAAGACAGGAGGTTAAGAGGAGATCAGATTGAAGTTTCTAAGACATTGAATGGGTACGAAAATATTGATAGAAATGTTTTTCTCACTCAAGAAGGACAGCAGAACTAGAGGACATGAGGTAATATTAGTAAAGGATCAATGTAGATTAGACATCAGGAAGCACTCTGTTCTCCCAGAGGACAATAAATGAATGGAACAAATTGTCTACAGAGTGTGTGTAACTGCTAGCAGCGTGAATATGTTTAAAAACAAGTTTGACACATATCTCAGGAGGGCGGGTTATAAGTAGATGAACATTGTTGGACTCTCGATAAGCCAATGGCTTTGCTTGTCCACTTGCCATCTGGGCCTTTGGCTTAGATGACAAAACTTGTTAAATCTTGTTAAATTATGAAGCACCTGATGCATACAACCAAGCATCGTTCAATAAGTGTATATTATAGTAAAATACAATGTGAAACGTCTCATGTTAACACTGTTTAAAATAGTCAAATTGTTTAGGTCGTTTTGCATGACTAAACAGGCAAATTGTCTTGTTAACTGGAAGAAGTGTACTAAGTTACCTTGTTTCGAGGTGATAGTCCATCACGTCCCATGCATCCCAGAAGAGTGGAACATCATCAAACAACACAAACCGGTTGGCGTGGCTGCCAGCTGCATACAACGTTTCTATAACACATTTCCAGGAATATATTCTCTGGAACAAAATTCAGCAAAAACATGTTTTCAACAGCTGCTCAAGGCTTCACCAGTAGAGGAAGAGAAGGACGGAGGAGTCAGTACAGGGAAGACACGGACGGAGGCATCAGTAGAGGGAAGAGAGGGATGGAGGCATCAGTAGAGGAAAGAGAAGGACGGAGGGGAGTCAGTAGAGGGGAGAAGAAAGACGGAGCGTCAGTAGAGGGAAGAGAAGGACAGTTGAGGAGTCAGTTCAGGGGAGGACGGAGGCGTCAGTAGAGGTAAGAGGGACGGAGGAGTCAGTACAGGAAGACAAGGATGGAGGCGTCAGTAGAGGGAAGAGAAGGACGGAGGAGTCAGTACAGGAAGTACAGGACGGAGGAGTAAGGATGGAGAGGCATCCAGTAGAGGTAAGAGAAGTACAGAGGCGTCAGTAGAGGGAAGAGAAAGACGGAGGCGTCAGTAGAGGGAAGAGAAGGACGGAGGAGTCAGTAGAGGTAAGAGAAGGATGGTTGCATCAGTAGAGGGAAGAGAAGGACGGAGGCGTCAGTAGAGGGAAGAGAAAGATGGAGGCATCAGTAGAGGGAAGAGAAGGACAGAGGCGTCAGTAGAGGGAAGAGAAGGACGGAGGCATCAGCAGAGGGAAGAGAAGGACGGAGGCATCAGCAGAGGAAAGAGAAGGACGGAGGCATCAGCAGAGGAAAGAGAAGGACGGAGGCGTCAGTAGAGGGAAGAGAAGGACGGAGGCATCAGTAGAGGGAAGAGAAGGACGGAGGCATCAGCAGAGGAAAGAGAAGGACGGAGGCATCAAGAGAGGGAAGAGAAGGACGGAGGCATCAGTAGAGGGAAGAGAAGGACGGAGGCATCAGGAGAGGGAAGAGAAGGACGGAGGCATCAGCAGAGGAAAGAGAAGGACGGAGGCGTCAGCAGAGGAAGAGAAGGACGGAGGCGTCAGTAGAGGGAAGAGAAGGACGGAGGCGTCAGTAGAGGGAAGAGAAGGACGGAGGAGTCAGCAGAGGAAAGAGAAGGACGGAGGCGTCAGTAGAGGGAAGAGAAAGACGGAGGAGTCAACAGAGGGAAGAGAAGGACGGAGGAGTCAGCAGAGGGAAGAGAAGGACGGAGGAGTCAGTAGAGGGAAGAGAAGGACGGAGGCGTCAGTAGAGGGAAGAGAAGGACGGAGGAGTTAGTAGAGGGAAGAGAAGGACGGAGGAGTCTGTAGAGGGAAGAGAAGGACGGAGGAGTCAGTAGAGGGAAGAGAAGGACGGAGGCGTCAGTAGAGGGAAGAGAAAGACGGAGGCGTCAGTAGAGGGAAGAGAAGGAAGGAGGAGTCAGTAGAGGGAAGAGAAGGATGGAGGCATCAGCATTCTATGGATATCAAACATTTCAGTTAGTTCAGTAATAATAATAATGATAATGCAGTGTGGCTCCAAGGGGAAAAGCTTAGCCTCCTCCATTCAGCATGAAATTGCTGAGGTTTGCAAGGCAATTGGGTGGTCGGGGTTCCTTGAGGACCCAAGACAGGCTACACCTGTGATTTGTAATGTTTACCTTAACAAATCGTTGACTGTACACAGTCGAACCACTCGGCCAAGGTGGTCCAGTACGGCCTCAATGTGGCCATTGCGTACGCAGATCAGATCTTCACTCTGGCAGAGGAGTGCGTTTGAATTATATTAATTATAAAAATCCAAATTAGAGCATTTGTAATATGATATATATTATATAGAGTTTAGTACTGAACTGTATTCAAATTTATGGAAAATATTATCTAGCATACTGTAAAATTACAATGAAATGCATAGAACATTGTGGTTTTCTATAGGTAAAATGAAGAATATTTTACATTTCACATAAAACCAGACATTCTGCAGAATTAACAACACTGCACTTACAAATTGTGGCAGCCAAGAAATGTTATGCACTTAAAGCATTGTGTATCTGAGTGTATTGCTTGTTGAGTGATAACACAGAGTTGCCATTTTGCTTTCCTGGAAGTGCACCTAAATGTCTAAATTCCATCATTATCGCCCATGACAAAAGATTATTATTACTATAGACAGCAAAACACCTGTTGGCCTTGTGTGTTAATGATAACACAGCATAGAAGTAAAACGGGAACAGGAAGCCAGACTAAGCAGCCTCAGCCAAGTCAACGCCCACTACAGTACCTGCTTCTCGACAGTGACCACAGTGGGCAGGTTGACCGCTGGTCTGAATGCACAGTGACCAAGTGATGGGATGTCCGTTACATACACTGCAACATAAATGACACTCAGAATGTTTCTACCAAGTCAATAATGCTTTGTGACTCTGTCATCCAGCTGAAGCATGCCTATGTGGTGCAGATGCTTGGATGCTGCAATCACAGGTGACACAATCTCTTGACGTGTTTGAGATGTGGTGCCTGCGGGCTATCAGAGGTGTTACCAGGACAGACAGATTACAAAATATCAAGATCAGAGAGGACATATTCACCCCTAAATCCATCAAAGAAGTCATCAGTCACACATAAGGTGGTTTGTGCACGTTTACATATCATCATTAGGTAAGCATACAAACAGGATTTTACAGAACAGCAGACCACTGAGGAAGAGGAAGATCACAAGAGGAAGACCACAAGAGGAAGACCACTGCAGTGGTGGAGTGATCAGGCGCAACAAAACAAAAATCATTAAGCATACCCGTGAACAGGGATGCGCAAAAGTCATTATCAGAACAAAGTGCCACTGAAGATTTATTGTGGAAATGCAATTTGCAATAAATTTGTTGAATTTTTTTTATATAGCTATGGTTACAGATGATTTCAAACCGATGAGAAGCTCATTCAAGACCCTAGGCGCAGCGAC